>CAUYPO010014208.1:0-18058 GCA_963574435.1 Cheirogaleus major
TGAATCAAGATAACATGAAATGCTTAGTAAAGTTTCTGGTACTTGATGAATATAAGTTCCCTTTTCCTGTAACTTTGTATCTGAATAGGTTTTATGTATTTGAGAAATTGCCTAGGCCATGTGGATCCCAATTATTTCTGTTTCAGCTACTATTTGTTATGTATTTATTATGTGTAGCTTCACTAATTATCCTAAAAACCCAAGGTTAGTATTAATACCGCATTTAATAGATGAGGAAACTAAGACCCAGAGAGGGTAAGTAACTTGTCTCAGGTCACACAGTTAATAAATGTTTAAGCTAGGATTTGAAGCCGGATATTATCAGCCTCTAAGCTTATAAGTTTTCTATACCATACCATAATCCCTTAATTTGCCTAATAGTTCATCCCTAAGTAGAAACCAACCCAGGATCTTGATGTGTGACCTATATCCTCCTATTAATTAAGTGCTTTGTCCCAGGAATATTTAGGGACTTTGGTGAAAGGAAGTTGGTGATGTGATGAAAACGTAACTTCTTGCATAAAATGAATGCATATTTGTACTTTAAAATCTTCGCTAAAACTTAGATTAATATAAAAGACTTATTGGCCGGGCGAGGTGGCTCATGCCTGTAATTCTAACAATATGGGAGGCTGAGGCGGGAGGATTGCTTTAGCCCAGGGGTTTGTGGTTGCGGTGAGGTACAGTGACACCACTGCACCACACTCTACCAAGGGCGACAGACTGAGACTCTGTCTCAAAAAAAAAGAAAAAAAAAGGAAATTGAACCTTGCTTCCTCCCCAACTTCATGAAAACTTTTTAAAACTAAAAAAATAAAAAGACTTATTTATTCTCTCCGTTTCTGCTTCTTTCCCCCCAGGAGTTCCCAGGGAAGGAAGAAAAAATATCAGTGTCACTACAGAATTACCATACTTTTTTCCGAGAGCTGGACATTGAAGTGTTCTCTATTCTGCATTGTGGACTTGTGACCAAGTTCATCTTGGATACTGAAATGCACACCGAAGTAAGTGACAGACTGGGATCTCAGAGCTGGTCTTGCACAGAGTTCTTCAGCTCTACTCTTTCTTCACAATTTAAAAGCCTTTATATCTTAAAATAATCATCCTCATCATCCCATTTATAAGTCTTAAGTTTTTTACTCTTTTTTTAATTTAAAAAAATAGAATTATTTTTCATATTATAAATTCTTTATATTTTTCTTTACAAAGCAGAATAGAGGTATAAGTCTTAAGTTTTTTATAATGTGTTAGATATCATAAAATATGTTGCTAATGAGTGATTCTTACCTTAGGTTACTAATATAGGCTACTTAGAGTATTTTTGTAGAGGAACACTGTTCTGGTTTATAGTGGTCAATGCTATTTTCACTTTTTCATGACATTTGTTCAACATACAACAGATGCTCACTGAGGCCTTTTTCCTGTTTGCTGTTAATTTAGACAATGGCAATTCAGTAGTATGTATAGCATGATGCTTGCCTTAAAATAGTTCATAATCAGCCAGGCACAGTGGCTCATGCCTGTAATCCTAGCACTTTGGGAGGTCGAGGCAGGAGGATCACTTAAGGTCAAGAGTTCTAGACCACCCTGAGCAATAGTGAGACCCTGTCTCTACAAAAAATAGAAAAATTAGCCAGGCATGGTGACGCATGCCTGTAGTCCCAGGTACTCGGGAGGCTGAGGCAAGAGGATCGCTTTAATCCAGTAGTTTGAGGTTGCTGTGAGCTGTAATGACGCCATCGCACTCTAGCCTGGGTGACAGAGCAAGATCTTGTCTCAAAAAAAAAAAAAAAGCAAGCTCATAATCTAATCAATAGATTAGTAGAAATAGCTAGCAGTACCTACTCTGTTGATGCCAGGTGCTACATTAATGATCTGAACCAAGTACAAGTGAAACTCTGAGAGAATGGTATTTATAATGAAGTTGGGAGTAGAGGACATTTTCACAGGAAAAAATAACTTTTGATATGGGATTTCACGAGAGAGTAAAATTTCTCAAGGTTAAAAAAAAAATAACATGGATTTTTACCTGATAGTTGTAGGCACTTCAGAATAGAGATAGTATCTCTTTAAAAAAATCTTTCTACATCAGCTTGCCCTTGGGAAATTCCCCGTAAGTGTGTGTTGAGTGAACAGTTTTAAGTGAGACTGTATTTCACCTGTCCTGCTTCTGGCAATGTATAGTGAGTACACTGGGATTACTCTGGGATTCTGCCCAGAGTTAATAGTAGCAAAACATTATGGGAAAGTAAGTATGCAAGGATTGTTTAGCAAGTAGAAAAAAGTGAAATTCCCTTGAATTAGTCATTTTTTTATCACAGGATATTTAGGAAATGCATCTTGGGTCCACAGCTGGAAAGATATACAGAGGAATTTTTCTTCCTTTCCTTCCTTTCCTTCTTTTCTTTCCTTCCCTCCCTTCCCTCCCCTTCCCTCCCCTCCCCTCCCCTCCCACCTCGGCCTCCCAGAGTGCTGGGATCACAGGTGTGAGCCACCACACCCGGCCATATTTCTATAGAAAAAAGTATGTCTTCTAAACTATACTGTCTTGGATTCCTATTTTAATAATTTGCAAATTTGTTTTATTTTAGAAATACTTGACTTTTTGATCAGTTGACAGAGAACAACAGCCATCATTTAAATGATGTGGGGGAAATTTTCCTCTTTTTTGTTAAAAGTCAGATTTTTTACCCATTGGAAAGAGTGAACTGGAAATGCACAAAAAAATAACTCGGACATACTTAGAATTAATCTCCCTCTTTTCCATGTGACAGGCTACAGAAGTTGTGCAACTTGGCCCCCCTGAGCTGCTTTTCTTACTGGAAGATCTTGCCCAGAAGGTGGAGAATATGCTGATACCTCCTGTTACCAGGAGAGTCCCCTTCCTCAAGGTTAGCATAGACAGAAGCATAGGATTGGGCTTAGTGGATTTGGAAAGAAGGAGGTCTTAGGGGTGAATAAGTTGTCACTTTCTCTGGCATTGTGTTTGGGTCACTGGGTAGAGTGGGGGCAGCCCTATTGCCAGACCATATTCACCTTGCCTTAAAAAGGAACACTGAAACAGAGAAAACAAAAAAGAAATGTATTTCTAAATACCCTGAACATTCCTGAATCCTATTCTTTCCTCGGGTTTTGGTTTTAAAAGCTTCCCAAACTAAGCCCATGCCCAAGCCTCAGTATAATAGTTGGCTGTCTAGAGAGGCCAGAACCTCAAATGTGTATACAACGTATGATACAAATGTATACCTAGCATCTGGGGAAGCAGTTGGATGGTACAAACAACAAAATGTGGAAGTCTGGAGTGTAAATATTTAAACATTAATATACCCAGTTACTTGATTTTTTCTTCTTTGTACTTACTATTTGCTCTACATTCTTATCAACCTAAATGATTCCACTTTTGTGTGAGGTTTATCTCATTAGTTATGATGGGTGTATACTTCTCAATCAAATTCTCTTCTTACTCTACAAAAGCCAGTCTCTCCCTTATTTGAAGATGGAACAAGATTTTTTTCTCTTTGTCAGAATATAGTCCTAGGCTGGGCGCAGTGGCTCACATCTGTAATCCTGGCACTCCGGGAGGCCGAGGTGGGAGGATTGCTTGAGTTAAGGAGTTCGACACCAGCCTGAGCAAGAATGAGACCCTGTCTCTACTAAAAATATAAAGAAATTAGCCAAACAACTGAAAATAGAAAAAATTAGCCGGGCATGTGGCACATGCCTGTAGTCCCAGCTACTCGGGAGGCTGAGGCAGGAGGATCACGTGAGCCCAGGTGTTTGAGGTTGCTGTGAGCTAGGCTGACACCACAGCACTCTAGCCCGGGCAACAGAGTGAGACTCTGTCTCAAAAAGAAAAAAAGAATATAGTCTTAGGCAAGCATCTCATTCTTCCCATCTGCTCCTACCTGGTGAAATAAGTTTGAGTAAACTCTATAGTGAATACTTAGTTTCAGAGAAGCTATCTAGCAGTTTCTTCCCCTATAACTCTGAATTTATTATAGAATAAAGGAAGTCGGGATATTGGATTCTCACATCTCCGTCAGAGATCTTCCCAAGAAATTGCTCATTGTGTTGTTCAACTGCTGACCCCAATGTGTAACCATCTGGAGAATATTCACAATTATTTTCAGGTCAGATACTTATTTTATTATTTTAGAGACTTAGAAATTACTAAGTTAATACAAGATTTCATTTTCAGCTGAGAAAATGTAAAGGAAAATGAGGACAATTGCTGAAGCAACTGTCCTAAAGTCATTTTCCTTTTCAGTGCTTGGCCACTGAGAATCAAGGAGTTGTCGATGGACCAGGAGTGAAAGTCCAGGAGTACTACATAATGTCTTCCTGCTATCAGAGGCTACTGCAGATTTTTCATGGGCTTTTTGCTTGGTAAGTATGTAGGAAGTGTGGTAGTAGAGAGAAATGAGTATATACTTGCTTTTACTTGGCATCACCAAGGTACTGAGATGTAGAAAAGAAGGAAGGCCCAAAAACCTTGTGTAAATATGGTGCTTTATTCCTTGTGAAGTGGTGTTATCTATCATTTCATTTGATCTTTTATCCCCTGAGTCTTATGGAGCCACTATTTGACAAATTAGGTGACTTGCTGATCAGCTAACCTAATTTGGCCATCTGATCCTTAGTCTAGTTTCTTGTGGCAAGCTTTCTATTATAATACTGGGGAAAACTGTTATTGAAGACACTGTTACTTAAACAAGTTGTAAATAAATTTCAGACTATGTGGTAAAAAGCTGAACACAGTGTGAGCTGGGGTATTTTGAGATACCATCATGGAAGCAGTGGGACTTGATTGAGCCCTTGCAGGTATAGATGGCCCTTAGGGGAAGGTAAAGGAATGAGTTGGAAGGCACAGCGTGGACAAAAGTAGAAACGAGGAAAGTGTGTCCTTTAAATACATCTGTTTGTCAGGGCTAAGCCCTGGGCCCTGTCATTATACAAGGTTTCTGGGCAGTCTTACCCAGGCTTATGTTTATGCTAAAATTTATCTTCTGAGCAATAGACATTTATATCCAACTGCCTACACAACACCTCTTTAGATGTGTCATTGACACCTCAGACTCGTCACATTCCAAAATGGAATGTATCATCCTTACCACTGCTCCTCCAGCTTTGCCTGGCTTGGTAAATGGTACCGCCAGCTGCCTGAGCCAGAAACCAGGAGTTATTCTTTGTTCTTCCCTCACTTTCCACCCTTTCCCTCTCCCACATGTGATTACCCAATCCTGTTGATTTCATCTTCTAGATAACATTTAGATAGCCATCTGTCCCTCTCTCTCCACTGCTTCCAAACAGTAGGGACTGAAGGAGAGCTTTCCTTCCCTTGAAAATAAACCTCTGAGGACTGTTCGGTTCTTAAGGAAAGACTATTTTGGATAGACTTCAACTTCTCATCTGATACTTAGAGCTGTAATTGAATTTAGTTCTTGAGTGCTTTCAGTTCTTTTTTTAAACTCTGTTGACTTATTGAGGGTACAGACTGGAGGCCAGGGCCCTCAAATGCTGTCCAAGTAATCCTCCTGAAACTAAGCTAAACCATCTTACCTTGATTTTCCCTTAGGAGTGGATTTTGTGAAGCCGAAAATCATAACTTACTGTACTCAGCCCTTGAGGTCCTTACTAGCCGGCTGAAGCAGAGAGAACATGAACAGCCCTTGGAGGAACTGCTCAGGTGAGTCAGACTACATATCTCAAAGTGTTGTCCCAAGAAACTCCTAGGAATAGGATTGGCAAGATTTCTTTGAAATAACTTGAGTGTCTTTCAGTAGCTGTCAATGAAATTGATATTTTTCAGCTACTTTCCTTAGTATATGAGCTTTCTTACCTATGTATTTTGATAAATTCTGAAGCATTAGAAAACCTTCAACAAATCATGCTAAATCTTCATGCATACATTAGCCCATTTACTCTGTCTTTTCAGGTAATGATGATGAAAACATTGACCATCTGTAGTCAGCTCTTGATTATCCAGGGATCTACTCCGTCACCCAGCAGGGTTGGGTAATTAGGCACCAGCTAGTTATCACTGATCACTTGTCTCCTCCTTCCCTCACCCCCAGTCTTGGAGGAAGACCATACATGGCTGAGGGCTAGGCAGTAGAGGAGGGAGGTGAGAAGGTGATTTCAGGGGCATGGCTTTCAGCCTCCGCCCCAGCTTCAACCAGAGTGACTGGTCTTTCTCTCATCTCCCCTGATAGCCTAGACCAGGGGTCCTCAAACTTTTTAAACAGGGGGCCAGTTCACCGTCCCTCAGACCGTTGGAGGGCCGGACTATAGTTAAAAAAAACAAACTATGAACAAACTCCTATGCACTCTGCACATATCTTATTTTGAAGTAAAAAAACAAAACGGACACAAACACTGGCAGGCCGGATAAATGTCCTCAGAGGGCCGCATGTGGCCCGCGGGCCATAGTTTGAGGACTCCTGGCCTAGACCATCACTGGGTCAACAATCAATGCTTGTCATTCCTGCCTGTAGGGAAGGACTTTTTTAAAATTTTAAATATAGTATAGTGATTTATAATTGACACCTCACCAATCGATCAGGAATTGACTCTAGTTTTATTATAACGACATTTTTGGATTAGTTGTGATTCTTCATCTCCCATTACTTCAGTGTATTGAAAGCTGACCATATATGATACGTTTAGTAAAAGCTCTGCTCAGTCTGCTTTATATTATAATTTCCTTTCACTTTTCCCTATGAACCCAGATTTTAAGCATTATTTTATGTGTGTTGCTTAAGGCTTTAAAGAACAAATAATTTATCCAGGGTTGTACATATTAGTGTGGTCCTTGGGTTTCTTGGCATACATGAAAGGCCAACAGTTCCATTTTGGGGCTCTCTTCTACCTGGGCTTTCTCCATACAAAGACATGGTTTTCTACCAAGATGCTTGAGAGAAAGTTGTTACTAAAGCTCGTGAAAATGAGCAGGCTTCTAACTAGGCCATCAAACACTTAAAGGGGACTTAGGCAACTCATGTGGATGTAAACATATCTATAGTACATGTGATATGATTGTGCTTTTTGCTTTTTTTTTTTTTCCTTGTCTCTTTACAGCCAGAGCTTCCATTACTTGCAGAATTTCCATCACAGCATTCCTAGTTTCCAATGTGCTCTTTATCTCATCAGACTTTTGATGGTCATTTTGGAGAAATCTACAGCTCCTGCTCAGAACAAAGAAAAAATTGGTGATGGGCCCAGAGCCTCTTTTTTTTTTCATGAATAGGATTAATATCTCACACTTGTAAACTTGAGGCTTCCCAGGACTTTGTACATTTTTCCATGTAAATCCCTATGTAACCGTGGACATTCCCTCTTGCTATACCAGCAAGGACCCAGAAGAAGCTATGACTGATTTGGCTGACACTGAGTAGTCTGAGTTTGGTTAGATCAGCTGGCTAGATAATTTTCTGTTTAATCATGTTCTTCCTTTTTTTTTTTTTAATTATCTGAGACATTTGGCAAAAAGAGACATAAACTATGAGGTTAATAAAGTGGGAGAAAAAGGAGAAATCAGGGTCAAGTATAAAAGAAATACTGGCCACTTCCCTGACCTTTCCTTTAACTAACTATCTTTTATCATAGTTCTTGGCATGCAACTTGCTGATTATATATCCTAGTTGGCAGCACAAAAAGATAGCAAGATAAAAATGTAAAACAAACTTTATTGATTAAGAGGGGACAGTTTGGTCTGAACCTATGAGTTGGCCACTGCTACCGGCCTGCCTAGGAGGAACAAGATTGCCTCTCCCACTGCCCAGTAACATTCCTTTTCTCTGTGTGCGTATCCATGTACATGTGTTTCAGGATAGTGTGAGCAGGTGGGATGTGCTGCGTCTTAGACAAACAGGTTTATTTCTGGCAGAAGGGCAATGGAGCAGGAATATAACAACTTTTTAAAAATTGATCAATAATCATCCCTAAAAGCCTAAAAGATGAGTTTGGTCAATTTCTCATATATGAGATGCCTTTGTCTTGTTTTCTAACAGCTTCCCTGGCCAGACAATTCCTCTGCCGGGTGTGGCCAAGTGGGGAGAAGGAGAAGAACAACATCTCTAACGACGAGCTCCATGCTTTGCTCTGGTGAGACGTTTGGTTTCATCCAGCGAGCCAGATAGCTTCTTTCCATTTTGCTTCTGTTGGGATCCCTCGTCTTGTCAGAGACCGAGAAATGACCGTTGTTAGGGGGAACTTGAAAGCAACGAAGTGGGTTTAAAATGAACACGATTTGGAATATATGGATCTGAAGATCCTCTGCTTCTGTTTCATACTGTCAGATAACTCCTTATTGTTAAATTAATTCATAGAGGAAGAAGAGGAATCTGCAGTTGTGTCCTACCTTGTTGATCAATAAGTCCAATATTTATTTGCTTCTCAATGCAGTATCTACCTGGAGCACACAGGCAGTGTTCTGAAGGCCATAGAGGAGATTGCTGGTGTTGGTGTCCCAGAACTGATCGGTTCTCCTAAAGATGCATCTGCCTCCACATTCCCTACACTGACCAGGTTAAGGGAGTTCTTGACTGTTTCTTTCCTGAAGATGGGATCACAGTCACACTGCAATATGTGTAGTTTCTGAATAACTACCTTACTCTTAATCTAATTCCGATACAATCATTCATTCCACAAAGGGTGGCTTCTATGCATTCCTTCCAAGGGCCTCTCAGCCAACACGTATGAGAGGACCTTATTCAAGAATGAATTTTCGGTAGTTACAGTCATCAAAGGCAATGAACATTTAGTCACCAAACTTCTATCCGTACTTTCATCCTTTAAACTTGAGACTATTTTTCAAATATTTTAACCACATTTAGAACAAAGTGATTGTTGTATCTAATCATGTATGTCTCACTTAATGGATTTGTGTCTCAGAATATCAATAGTTATCTTACACTTGTAGTCTTTTCAGTTTATGAAGCACTTTCACATTCTTTATCTCATTTGATCTTTTTGATAATTCTGTGAGATAGGTATCATTATCCCTGTTTTACTATTGGGGAAAATGAGGGTTAGAGAGGGAACTTCTCAAGCTTACACAGGCAATAAAATAAACATAGAACTGGGACTCGCACTCAGATACTCTCACCATTACATCACTGTTCTTTCTATGCTACCATACCACCACCTTTCGTAAAATTAGTTCTAAATTGTTTGACAGTCCGTCTTCTTGGGCTCATTTCTGAGTCCTTTCCTCTCCCCCATCCTCTTACAGTGGACCTTAGTGAAAGGACATTTAGAGCTGGGGAAAGAAATTACTTTTGGTTTCTGGCTTCTTCCCACGACGTTCTTCCTAAACGGTGCATCCTGGTGTGGATGTGCATGCTTTTGCCCTCTCCTAGGCACACCTTTGTCGTTTTCTTCCGAGTGATGATGGCTGAACTAGAGAAGACGGTGAGAGGCCTTCAGGCTGGCACAGCTGCAGACTCGCAGCAGGTGGGTAGGCACTCCCACTCCAAGAAGCAGACTCCGGATTACTTGAAAATTGCCGATTCTTCTATTTCCTGGGTCCAGGGTTTCTCATAAGATATATTTTTTTTATGTTACTGAGATCCAGGATTCTTTTCAAAGAGCTTCTGGTTTAATTTGCATCCCCTCTAGTTAGAGATGAGGATTGGCTGCTCTTTTCCCTGGCTACTGCCCCGTTTGCCTCTTGCTGGCTGGCATGAGGTAAGCCAGCCTGTCTGAGATGCTGTGGGTCTTGGCAGCCTGCTAACGAGAACTGGGCTAGACTGCTGAGAGGAAGGACTAGCTTAGGGAATCAGAAGCCACAGAGATCTGATGGCTAGTAGGTATGCTGCAGAGGCTTTTACCTACCTGGAAATTACTAAAGAGGAATCATCTTTTTAGAAAGTCTTTATAAGATAGTCTAATGTTACCACAATATGTGCAGGCCTCAGAACCATCTTGTGGGTGCACTGGTTGCCACATCTCTTTGGAAGGATAATTGGCTTAAAGCTGCAAATAGCTATGTAATTCAAGAACTGTGTATTATTAAGAGTACAGTAAGATAAATATTTGGCTACGATTCTGAGGTGCCTGTATATTTGGCTGCCCTCAGGTTCATGAAGAGAAGCTCCTCTATTGGAACATGGCTGTTCGAGACTTCAGTGTCCTCATCAACCTGATAAAGGTGAGTATGGAGGCTCTTAACCCATCTCACCAGCTAACTGCAGAAACCAAGGGTCCTGGCTTCCAAAACTGACTCTCCTTGTTCCTCGCCCCATACTTCCTTGGGACTTGCTTTCACCCATCGTCTTCTTCCCTTGTCTCTCTACCCTTCTTCTCTCCCTAGGCAGTATCCTTTTTACTCTCTTCCTTCCTCCCACCTGTAATTCCTCCACTTTCTTTCACCTTCCCTTGGGTTCTCTGTGATATGAGCATATTCCCTCTTCCAACCCTGAGTGCCTTCTTTATCCTTTAAAGACACTGTGTTCTCGGCTGGGTGCGGTGGCTCACGCCTGTAATCCTAGCACTCTGGGAGGATCATTTGAGCTCAGGAGTTCGAGACCAGCCTGAGCAAGAGTGAGACCACGTCTCTACTAAAAAAAAATAGAAAGAAATTAATTGGCCAACTAAAAATATATATAGAAAAATTAGCCGGGCATGGTGGTGCATGCCTATAGTCCCAGCTACTCGGGAGCCTGAGGCAGGAGGATCACTGGGGCCCAGGAGTTTGAGGTTGCTGTGAGCTAGGCTGACACCATGGCACTCTAGCCTGGGCAACAAAGTGAGACTCTGTCTCAAAACAAACAAACAAACACAAAATAGAAAGAAATTAATTGGACAACTAAAATATAGAAAAAATTAGGCAGGCATGGTGCCGCATGCCTGTAGTCCCAGCTACTTGGGAGGCTGAGGCAGAAGGATTGCTTGAGCCCAGGAGTTGGAGGTTGCTGTGAGCTAGGCTGACGCCACGGCACTCTAGCCCGGGCAACACAATGAGACTTTGTTTCCCAAAAAAAGACACTGTGTTCTCACTTGCTCCGTCATTTTGCTCAGGCTGTTCCCTCGGCCTAGAATGTCATTATCTCTCCTTTCCACCTCTCTCATCCAGTCTTAAGGCGTCAGATCAAGATTTTGGACCTCTACTAATGCCCTCTTCTCAACATCCCTAGTTAGAATCAGTGTCTTGTTCCCCTTTGCTCCTCTCTTCCTTTTCTTGAACTTCAGTTGTAGTGATTACTTTATTCTGCTTTGTAGTTAATCTAACTGTTGACATGCCTTCTTCATTCTAGAATTCTCTGCAGCACCCAGAGCTATGCTTTGCACAGTAGGAAAAAGGCTGGGGGGCTCACGGGAGCAGGACTCAGCTTTGGTTTCTTGTCTTTCACCTCTCCAGGTATTTGATAGTCGTCCTGTTCTGCATGTGTGTTTGAAGGTGAGCCATTTACTGGACCCTGTTTAGTATTTATTCTTCCTGTGGATCATTCTAGAGAGTGCCTCGGCTGAGACGAATTGCCCGATACCTTGCCTACAAGCCAGAGTCTCCAGAATCTGTGCAAACAGGTGGTAGTTTAGGGACAGCAATGGAAATGTTTTCCCACACTAGTTGAGTGGCTGGAAAAGCCAGTTTTCCTACGAGTTAAAAACCTTTGGTTAGAATCTTTGAACTAGGAGGACTAGGGCAGTTGAGTTTAGGAGCAATAGTCACCCTTCCTTGTCATCCCTTCCCAGGCAGCAGAGAGGAAGGAGGGATGGATGATTCCTCTTATTCTATTTTATTTTATTTTTTTTTTTTGAGACAGAGTCTCACTTTGTTGCCCAGGCTAGAGCAAGTGCTGTGGCATCAGCCTAGCTCACAGCAACCTCAATCTCCTGGGCTCAAGCAATCCTCCTGCCTCAGCCTCCCGAGTAGCTGGGACTACAGGCATACGCCACCATGCCCGGCTAATTTTTTCTGTATATATTTTTAGTTGGTCGATTAATTTCTTTCTATTTTTAGTAGAGACGAGGTCTCGCTCAGGCTGGTTTCAAAAAGCCTGTGGAGTGGCCTCCTTGATGTGGGATCTGATATCCTGATGATGGCCAAACTCCAAACTCCTCTCGTGTGGAAATAGCCAGGAATAGCCCTAGATTCGATGGTAAATCCAATGGGGAGAATGCTCTTCCCCACTGGCAGCGTTTCCTTCCAAGCGGATGGCATCCTGTCTTGTTGTCTCCTGGCCTCTCTCCCTCTTCGTTCACTTCACCCTGGCATGGGAGAGGAGTGATTTATCTGATTGGGAAGTTTGGAAATTGGTCATGTGCTTCCTCAGCTCAGTTTTCCTCTTGGGAGTAAGTTATCTTCAGGGAGCTGGAGTTCTCCTCTACTCCTCCGTGCTCTCACTCTTAAGCTGAACAAAGTCCCCGTCAATTGGCCGTGTCTAGGGAAGTCTGCCTAGTTCTGGGGCTTAGTTGGCAGGCCCATCTAGTTTTTGCATTAAGCTACACTCTCTAAATTTTGGACCCCTCCCAATATATTTTTTACATGTAAAAAAAAATAAGACAGTAAAACTCTTGGGCTGGGTGATGCTGTGCAGCCTCAGACAGGGGCCTTTCAGGTGAAAGACCGCAGCTAAAGGTGACCAGCGTGTCTCTTTTCTTCAGTATGGACGTCTCTTTGTGGAAGCATTCCTGAAGCAGTGTATGCCGCTCCTAGACTTCAGTTTTAGAAAACACCGGGTAAGAACTGAGAAAAGAGAGCAAAGACATCCCCTGAAGAGTTGCTCAGAAGATATGTCCGTGGTGACTTCTGGGTTGGGGCTGGGGCTGGGAGCAGTCCCCCTTGCCCATATTCTGGGCTACAGAGTATGGTCCACTTCAGCTGTAGCCAGAAATGCCCAAATAGGACTGAATGTTGCAAAGTAGGCTGAACTCTTCGGACCCACTCTGGTTCAGACCCACCTTTCTACTTATACTCCAGACCTGAGGAAGGTGGTTCCTGTTAGTTTGGTATTATTGTGCTGCTGCACTCCCAGGACCTCTGGTATCAGTGTGTCATTTGCTTTTTCCTGTGTGCTTCCCTAAGTCTACTCTCAGGAATAATTAACAGAAAAAAGAGCTCATTTGTATCATAGTACCCTTTGCTATTGTAAAGCATAGTCTTGATAGTTTTTTAGCCAAATGGCACCCAGGACCAAAGTAGTAAAGTAAGGAGAGAAACAGATGATTTTCTATAAATATTTAGCAAATGAAACTCTGGAAAACACTCTCACCATATTTGGTCCCTCATAACCCTGAACAAGAAAGAGAAGGTAGTATTTTATCCTAATATTGCAGATAGGGAAACTGAGACATGGTAACCTACTTAAAACTAAAATCCAGGTCTTATAACTCTCAGATTTACACAAGGGACACAAGTGGGAGGGTTGAGAATAAGAGGTAGCCAGCATTCCTCCTCCTATTTAGGGCCAAATGAAGATGACTTTCAGCTTAGGCAAGAAACTGTAGAGCTTATCCTCTCCGGAGCCCTTGGTTCCAAGGATGTCTTGCATCCAGAATCAAGTAGAACATTTCATATAGCATTTATGAATTTTGTTGGTTATAGGAAGATGTTCTGAGCTTACTGGAAACCTTCCAGCTGAACACGAGGCTGCTTCATCACCTGTGTGGGCATTCCAAGGTAAGGGGGATGCAGGTCCTGTCAGTAGCCTGCCTGTTGGCTTAATCTGCAATTGCAATTGGGAGATCCACAGGCTACAATTACTGCTTCCTTTTTTATCCTTTCTTGAGCCTTTATATCGAGGACTGTGTCTGTCCAAAGACAGTTCATTCAGAGCAGTCAAATCCTTAGTTGCTGTTTGAGATTGGATAAGCATCTAAGGGAAATTTCTGCATCTGAAATTTGACTCTCACTCCATAGCCCTATTTCCTCTAGAAACTCTTCTTGGGTGAGAGGTATAGAAGGTTGGTGGGTGTATTACTGCTACCAAGTCCTCTGGGTGGAAGGACTGTAATGTAAGTGATTCTGCGGGAGACAGGAGGCGGCTCTACCCCAGCCACCTTAGAGGGTTTCGGCTGTGCTACTTACTTGCCAAGGAATGCGTCTGTCTCTTGTGAGAACATCTTAGCACGAAAGGACTTCTCCACTGGAAGCCTTCTTATAGTTGTTGAGCCACTGTCATTTTTGTCTGAAGGAACACAGAACCCTAGAGTTCTGTAGTCAGTAGCAAACCAACTGATTCTTCTATCTAATTCCTATTGCTTACTTGCCGCCCTGGTTCTAAGTTCAGAAGGTGCTGAACAGTATAATTTTAAGGATTCTCTCAGCTAAACAAAACTACTCTCTGTTGTTTGGTATCAGTATAATATACGTTCAAGGATATTTTAGGTAGAGTGCGTTGCTTACCTTGACTCTTAGCTTGATGGGGACAGTAATCAGGACCCAGTGTCTGCTCCTGTCGCCTTCGCCTCCGAACCTGTAGCCACCAAGCATGAATCCGTCTCCATCCACGTTGACCAGGCTGGTGTCCAGATTGGCAATGCCTGCTGGGAGTTCTATTGCCTGGAACATGGCATCCAGCCTTATGGCCAGATGCCAAGTGACAAGACCACTGGGGAAGGAGATGACTCCTTCAACACCTTCTTCAGCGAGACAGGTGCTGGCAAGCATGTGCCCAGGGCAGTGTTTGTAGACCTGGAACCCACAGTCTTGACGAAGTTCTCACTGGTACCTACCACTAGCTTTTCCACCCTGAGCAGCTCATCACAGGCAAGGAAGATGCTGCCAGTAACTATGCCCGTGGGCACTACACCATTAGCAAGGAGATCGTTGACCTTGTCTCAGACTGAATTTGCAAGCTGGCCAACCAGTGCACAGGTCTTCAGGGCTTCTTGGCTTTCCACAGCTTTGGTGGGGGAACTGGTTCTGGGTTCATCTCCCTGCTGATGGAATGTCTCTTTGTTGATTATGGCAAACAGTCCAAGGTGGAATTCTCCATTTACCCAGCCTCCCAGGTCTCCACAGCTGTAGTTGAGCCCTACAATTCCATTCTTACCACCTACACCACCCTGGAGCACGCCGATTCTGCCTTCATGATAGACAGTGAGGCCATCTATGACATCTGACGTAGAAACCTCAACATTGAGCTCCTGACCTACACTAACCCAACTGGCCTTTTTAGCCAGATTGTGTCCTCCATCACTGCTTCCTCAGATTTGATGGAGCCTTGGATGTTGATCTGATGGAATTTTAGACCAACCTGGTGCCCTATCCCCACATCCACTTCCGTCTGGCCACATATGCCCCTGTGATCCTTGCTGAGAAAGCCTACCATGCACAGCTTTCTGTAGCAGAGATCACCAGTGCTTGCTTTGAGGCAGCCAACCGGATGGTGAAATGCGACCCTTGCCGTGGTAAATGCTTGCTGCCTGTTGTACCCTGGCGATGTGGTTCCCAAAGATGTCGGTGTTGCCATTGCCACTTGAAGACCAAGCATAGCATCGAGTTTGTGGATTGGTATCCCACTGGCTTCAGGGTTGGCATCCATTGCCAGCCTCCCACTGCAGTGCCTGGTGGTGACCTGGCCAAGGCACAGAGAGCTGTGTGCATGCTGAGCAACACCACAACCACCGCTGAGGCCTGGGCGTGCCTGGACCACAGGTTTGACCTGACGTACGCCAAGCGTGCCTGTGATCACTGGTACGTGGGGGAGGGAATAGAGGAAGGAGAGTCTTCTGAGGCCCATGAGGACATGGCTGCCCTTGGGAAGGATTATGAGGAAGTTGGTACAGATTCTGTCGAAGGAGAGGAATACTATTTATCCACTCCCTTCAGTCCTGCAGCATGTTATACTCCCAGAATTTCAGCTTCAACATTAGCTGACAGGCATTAAAGCTTTCTGGTTAGATTGTTTTCACTCAGTGGTGATCATATTTTACTTTTCCATGTGTACCTGTAAGACTGTTTCCATCATGTTTTAAAGTAGAGCCTTTGAGAAAAATAAAAACAAACAAGATTTTAGGTAAACACATTGATGGCTGGTCAATAAGTGGTCATGAGGAGGAGCTAGAGGTATTGGTGGTATGTCCTCTAGGCCCTGAATTTTTGTAGCTGCCATTCTCTCTGGAGTACTCCGCCAAGCTACTAGTCTTTGATGGACTATATCTCTGGCCCATGTTGACAGGGCTTATGTTCTTATTCAGTGTTTAAGATGTTAGCAATTCAAAAGGCTCTGTACAGGAAGTGTGAAGGCATGATAAACTCACATGAGATGGGCGTGTTTATTTCTATTCAGATTCACCAGGACATGAGACTCACCAAACATGTGCCTTTGCTCAAAAAGACCCTGGAGCAGTTGGTTTGCAGAGTCAAAGCCATGCTCACCCTTAACAGTTGCAGAGAGGCTTTCTGGCTGGGCAATCTCAAAAACCGGGACTTGCAGGTAAGCCTTGCGCCCTGCTGGTAATAATCCCCGACTCCCATTCTTTGTGGGAACGTGAGAAGGCATGCGAGGGAGCTAAGCTAAGCCCTACTCTCTCAGTAAGACTGCTTTTTTCTTCAGTCTTTGGCTGTTTAGCTCTTAAAGTTAGGGTGCATTGTTTATGGGTCCTAGTCACAGGCTGCGCTCCTCATCCCAAGCAGCGAAGACACCAAAACCTGACACTGATGTAAACAGTGCCTCAGAGGTAAAGGAGCCAGATCAGCACAGACCTGTCTCCATAGCCAGGGGGCGCCTTTAGGCCCTACTGAGGGTACATTTTATAATAGCATTTTTATATGTGGACAAACATTTTTTGGTTTGGTTATTTTGTTCGTTAGGTTTTTTTTCCCCTAAGCCAGTCTATCACACTCCTGAAATTATAAATGACTCTGGCTAATTTTAACAAATGAACATTTCTAAGGTCTTTCAATTATCTAGCTGAAATCTTGTGTTGCTTATAATACTGTTTTGGAGTTATAGCAATTTTCAAATAGGTGATAAGCCCGTCTCATTCATGCTTACTATATCTGAGTTTTATAATTAGTTGTATTCAAAAAGAATAGCACCATGGAGAATAGCACCATGGAGCTTCCTTTCTTTGCATCAACCCTATGTGGTAGATACTATTGCTTCTTTGTGAAAATTGAAGCCCAGAGAAGTTGTTTACATAAAATTATTCAGCAATAAGTGAGTGGAGTCAGAGTTTGAGTCTAAACAGTCTTAACCAGAGTTGATGTTCTTAAACCACTTCACTATACTATCTTTCATCCTCTGCATGGTTGGTCTGTTGGTGCTTATATACCGTAAAGTATTACAGGAAATCTTAGAACCACGTTCAACATTAACTGAAAGAGTCACCAATACTGTCTAGCCTTGTAAAATCTCGTATGATCTAAGAATACAAAGATGAACCTTTTGTACAACTACTTATTATATCAGAGCTACAGGCATCTCAGACACCTGAGGTTGAATATACCTTCTCTAGATGCTGAATCAAAAGTTGGTGTCCATGTTTGACCATATTTTCAGTGGCTAGAGTATCTTCTTTTTTATTGCCTGTAAACTCAGCCTTTCTCCCTGAGATCCCAAATGTAATCCTTATAACCCACCATTTCTCTTGGTCCATTCACATTTAGGGTGAAGAGATTATATCCCAGAATTCCCAGGAGAGCACAGCAGATAAGAGTGAAGATGACATGGCATCCCAGGTCTCCAAAAGCAAAATATCAGAGGTATTTCTGCAAAGGGCCCCAGGGTCTGGCATTGGTGGTTGCATTTTGTTAACTATTCTGAGTTGGTAGAGAGAGCAAAACTTTCCCTGCTTCTGTTTATTATCAAATAGTTCTGTGTCCATCTCTATTCCCTTCAAAACAGCTTCTGGGCCGGGCACGGTGGCTCATGCCTGTAATCCTAGCACTCTGGGAGGCGGAGGCGGGTGGATCACTCACTCAAGGTCAAGAGTTCGAAAGCAGCCTGAGCGAGACCCCATCTCTACTAAAAATAGAAAGAAATTAATTGGCCAACTAAAAATATACAGAAAAAATTAGCCAGGCATGGTGGCGCATGCCTGTAGTCCCAGCTACTCGGGAGGCTGAGGCAGGAGGATTGCTTGAGCCCAGAAGTTTGAGGTTGCTGTG
>CAUYPO010014209.1:0-70668 GCA_963574435.1 Cheirogaleus major
CCTGGGCAACAGAGTGAGACTCTGTCTCAAAAAAAATAAAATTTGTAAATGAATGTAAAAGGCAATGGAAGCAGAGTTCACCAAAAATGGAGTAGTGAAGAGAGAGGAAGGAAAAGAGATTTTAAAAAGAGTTCCATTGAATTCTGAGAATAGCGTATCTAGTTTCACTCAACTTGTAGTATAAAATATTAACAGAGTTGCAAACAGTAGACATAGGACTCAGGCTCCAAATCAGGGAGAATCTCAGAAACTAGGGCCAATAGAATTCAGTTCAATTCACCAGAAATTTGTTGAGCGTTTCCTATGTAACAGGCTCTATGCTGGCCACTTGCTATGGGGAATATAAAGATGAACAAGTTTATACTTTAAGAAACCAGAAATAGGAGATAAGAATGTACAAATGATAATAAAAGGCAGAATTTAATCAAACAATGGGCTCTGGGGATTCAGAGAAAGGGGTTTAGCGAAGGTGTCAAGGAAAGTTACTCTGACCCTAAAATTAACAAGTTTCAGTCCACAATGAAATAAGAGCACAGATGAGCACAGACAGAAGAGTCCCGTCTGCTCTTCCCCCAAAATACTTCTTAACAATAAGATGGAAAGCAAAATATTTTTGAAGATGACTTTTGAGATGCTGAATTAGAGGGGAAATAACTAGGCTTGGGAGTTTTGGCTCTGCCACTCACTATTTGGGAAACCTTGGATACTTTGCTCATTTCTTTTTACAAATGGTTATTGAAGGCCTATACGTGCCAGGCCCTGTGTGTGTGTGTGTGTGTGTGTGTGTGTGTGTGTGTGTCTGTGTGTGTGTCTGTGTGTATACACACACAGTTTTATTGAATCATTTATCATTTCTAAGTTTCAGTTTTCTCATCTCCCTTGAAATTCAGCAGTCTAGATTTCTGGTTCCCAGTTGGTGCTGAGTACAGGCTTGCAGGTATTACTTTCTTATGTTGCCCAGGCTGAAGTGCAGTGGCTACACTGCGGCCTTGAACTCCTGGCCTCAAACAATCCTCCCGCCTCAACCTCCTGAGTTGACCACAGGGACCACAGGAACACACCACCACATCCAGCAGGCTTGCAGGTTTTCCTTCCTGCCTAAAGTTAGCACCCACATTTCTGCACTAGAGCAACAGACTGACTTTTGGTAATATTACTTTTGGTAATATCCTACAGGCACTTTGGATAGTGCACTTAGAATGCATTTTGGCTATTTATGAGATAGGGAAAATGGATGAGTAAGTTTAAGAAATGAAGCATAAGGGTTTTTTTTTTGGCACCATTGGATGAGCGAATTTTGAAGTGGTGAACAATGGGCCCTGCCTGCCATGGTAACTCATTGTATGTTGGGAAATAGAGATATTAAGGTATCAAGAAATGACCACACTAAATTGTTACTAATGTTAAGATAAACTGTAATGTGGGAAATTGTAACATGACTGTCTCGAGGTAATCCTGTAAAGACAGATGCTTTAGATGACTGGCAAAGTGAGATGAGTGGAGAATGGAAAATCTGTCAGTGTGTCCCTAGGAATGATCATGGAGAGGGTTGTCTATTACTAGATGATGGCTTCTTTGCTTCTTTAGACAGAACTATTCCTAGTATGGAGGAGGGCAATTTATCAGCCATCTAGGTTTGATTAAAAAACAATCTCTGGAGAATATCCAAGTCCTTTTGTTCTAATTGTGTGCTTGCCAAACAGTCTTCTGGTTTGTAAATGGTTCCTTGACTGGAATGACTTGCCAGCCAGGAGGGTCTTATGCAGATGACGAAAGCCCTGTCTTGCCAAATACATTGCTCACTATAATGACCTCCTTGAGGTCTGCTTTATAATCAGTCTCTGTGATTTTGGCAGCATGGATTCACTCCTCAGAGACTACTCTACCCATGATGGGGCTGAGAATGGGTGAGAAACATGTAGTGGCAATATTACAGAGTGGAGTGGCCTTGGGTATCTTCAAGCCTGGCTCTCCTATGAGGTGTGGCCTGAAGCAGCCACTGGCTTTACCCATTAAATTACAGCAATAATAATCCCTTACATTTGTTCAGTGCTTTTAACTTTCAAAGCACTTTCATATATATTATGTAATTTTATCATTTTATCTATTATACCTTCTTTAGTTCATAAAAATACATTTGTGCAGCAGTGGCAAAGACACCAAAAGAAGCAGTAACTTCTTTACAAAGCAGTAACATTGTCAATGTGTTGAAAAAAATCTGTCTATGATGGGGCCTTGGCAAAATAAATCAAACTAAGGAAGTAAATGTAGTCAGAGTCTAGACTGCAATAAGGCGATCCCATCATTTGGAGGTGAGACAGAAATAACACAAAGGCATGGTTGTAGATGTATTGCTGATGAAGACTTGGGAAATACCCCAGTGTAATAATCAAGGTGATCAGGGCATATCTGCAGGACTGGAATGTGCTCAAATAAAGTTGCAATCTAATCAACTTACTATAAGCTGTGTGAAGAATAATGTGTTAAGGAAAGGCAGTGTACAAGTTATTTGAAAAAGCATTAGATAATAAATGTATGTTACTGTTTATCTAACACCTCCCACCCCCAATTGTGTAGAGTGGTGGGGAGGGATGGGATAGGGAGGTGTGTCCATTTTCACAGTGGCTGGAAAGCAGATGGAGTTGGGTAGACCATGCATATTATGGACACAACCATTGTGGTTCCTAAGGATATAGGCTCGATTATGAAGCACACTTCTGTATGCATGGGCTTCACCATTGCACTTTCTTCACTCTGACTCCATGCTCATCAAGTAACTTTCTGACTTGCTATTTCAGTTTCCTAGGTTCCTTGATCCTTGGGAAAGAAATGCACTTAGAGGAGATAAGACTATTGTGTGGTTACCTGACAGGTATATCTGTAAATTAATGTAATTGCAATATGTTTTATATGTGTCTTCTCCATTATTTTATTTTGAAAACTTTCAAATCTACAGAAAAGCTGCAAAAACAGTACAACAGTACAAAATTTCCACTTACTGTTAAACTAAATTTACCAATTTGCTGATGGATATCCAACTGCTTCAACACCATTTATTGAAAAGGCTGTCTTTCCTCCATTGAATTGCTTTTGGACCTTACTCAAAAATCAGTTGGCCGTATTTGTGTGGGTCTATTTCTGGGATCTCTCTTCTGTTTCTTTGATGTATCTATTCCTTTGCCAATACCACATAGTCTTGATTACTGTGGCTATATATTAAGTCTTAAAATTGGTAGAGTGATTCCTCCTACTTTATCATTATTTTATAAAATTGTTTTAGCTCTTCTAGTTCCTTTGTTTTTCCATATGAATTTTACTATAATTTTGTCTATATCTTCAAAAATTCATGCTGGGATTTTGATAGCAATTGTGTTAAATCTGTACATAAATTTTGAGAGAACTGACATTTTTACTATGTTGAGTTTCAATCCATGAACACAGTATGTCTCTCCATGTAGTTAGATCTTTGATTTTTCATCAGTGTTTTATAGTTTTCAGCATACAAATCTAGTACATGTTTTGTGAGATTTATATCTAAGTATTTCATTTTTTTAAACCAATTGTAAATAGCACTGTATTTAAAATTTTGATTTCCATGTGTTAATTGGTAACACATAGAAATATGTTCATTTATAGTATACAGAATTGATTTTTGTATGTTGATATTGTATCCTGCAACCTTGCTGAACTTATTAGTTGTAGGAGGTTTTTGTATTAAATAGATTCCTTGAGATTTTCTATGTACATAATCATGTCATTTGCAATTAAGGACAGTTTTATTTCTTCCTTTCTGTTTTGTATGCTCCTGAGATGCTGCCTGCTGTGACTTTCAGATATGAAAAGCTGACAGCAGAGACACTGGTCTTTTTTTTTTTTTTTGTAGTATATTTGTCTGGTTTTGGTATCAGGATAAGACTGGCTCAGTAAAGTGAGTTGGGAGGTATTTACTCCTCATCTATTTTCTGGAAGATTGTGTAGAATTAGTGTGAATTCTTCTTTAAACATTTGGCAGAATCCTCCAATGAAACCATCTAGGCTTGGAGAATTCATTTATTGGGGAATTTTAAAATTACAAATTCAATTACCTTAATAACTACAGGGCTGTTCAAGTTATTTCATATTTTGTGAGCTGTAGTAGTTTGTGGTTTTGAGGAATTAGTCCATTTCATCTAAGGTTTCAAGTCTATGTATTTAGAGTTGTTTGTTATATTTGTTAGTATTCCTTTGATATCTGCAGAGGCTGTGGTGATATCCCATTTCATTCCTGATACTGGTAATTTGTATCCTCTGTTTTTCTGTCAGTCTTGCAAGAGATTTGTCAATTTTATTGATTTTTTTTGAAACAGAGTCTCACTCTGTTGCCCGAGCTAGAGTGTCATGGTGTCAGCCTAGCTCACTGCAACCTCAAACTCCTGGGCTCAAGCGATCCTTCTGCCTCAGCCTCCCGAGTAGCTGGGACTACAGGCATGCACCACCATGCCCGGCTAATTTTTTCTATATATATTTTTAGTTGACCAATTAATTTCTTTCTATTTGTAGTAGAGATGGGGTCTCACTCTTGCTCAGGCTGGTTTCGGGCTCCTGACCTTGAGCGATCCTCCTGCCTTGGCCTCCCATAGTGCTAGGATTACAGTCATGAACCACTGCGCCTAGCTTTTATTGATGTTTTCAAAGAACAAATTTTTTGTTTCATTGAGCTTCTTTATTATTCTGTTTTCAGTTTCATTCAATTCTGTTCTCTGTTATTTCCTTCCTTCTACCTGCTTTGGGTTTATTTAGTTCTTCTTTTTCTTGCTTGTTAAGGTGGCAGCTTAATTACTGATTTGAGACTTTCTCTTTTTAAAATTAAGGATCTAGTGTTATAAACTTCCTTCTTAGCACTCTTTTAGCTGTGTTCTACAAATTTTGATATGCTGTATTTTCATTTTAATTAAGTTTAATGTATTTTAAATTTTTCCTTGATATTTCCTCTTTGAACCAAGGATTATTTAGAAGTGTGTTCCTTAGTTTCCAAGTGTTTGGAGATTATCTTATTACCTTTCTTTTACTGATTTCCTGTTTGGTTCCATTTTGATCAGAAAATATACCCTGTATGATTTCCTTCTTTTAAATTTGATGAGGTTTGTTTTATGACTCATGATATGATCCACCTTTATTTTTAAATTATTTATATAGTATTATGCTAAAATATGTAAAACATAAAATTTGCCACTGTGACCATCTTAAGTGTACAATTCAGTGATATTAATTACAACATGGTGCAACCATCATCACTATCTATTTACAAAACTTTTCCATCACCTCAAACAGAAATTCTGTACTGATTAAGCAATAACTCGCTAATTGCCGCTTCTCCCAGCCCCTGGTAGCCTCTAATCTACTTTCTGTCTCTATGAATATGACTTGTAGATATTTCATATAAGGGGAATCATACAATATTTGCCTTTTTGGGTCTGGCTTGTTTCACTTTGCATAATGTTTCAAGTTTCACCCATGTTGTAGCATATATCAGAACTTCACCCCTTTTTATGTCTAATAGTATTTCATTGTATGGCTATACCACATTTTGTTTATCCATTCATCTGTTGATGGACATTTGGGTTGTTTCCACCTTTTGGCTACTGAGAATAATGCTGCTTTGAACATTGGTGTACAAGTATCTTTTTGAGTCCTTGTTTTCAATTCTTTTGGGTATATAACTAGGAGTGGAATTTCTGGGTCATATGGTATTTAAATATTTAACTTCATGAGGAACTGCCAAACTGTTTTCCACAGTGGCTGTGGAATTTTACATTCCCAGAAGCAATGTCTGAGAATTCCAATTTCTCTACATCCTTGATAACACTTGTTATCTCCCCCTTTTTAAATTATAGCCATCTTAGTAGGTGTGAAGTGGTAATTCATTGCGGTTTGATTTATATTTCCCTAATGATTAACGATGTTGAACATCTTTACATGTCTATTTAATTCCTTTGCCAATTTTTAAAATGGGTTGTTTATTTTTTTGTTGCTGAGTTGTAGGAGTTCTTTACATATTATGGATATTAAACTCTTATCAGATATAATTTGAGAATATCTTCTTCCATCCTGTAGGCTATCTTTTCACTTTCTTGAAAATGTCTTTTACAGCACAAAAATTTAAAATTTTGATGAAGTCCAATTTATCTACTTCTTCTTTTGTTGCTTGTGTTTTTCATGTCATATCCAAGAATCCATTGTCAAATCAAAGGTCATAAAAATTTATTTTATGTTTTCTTCTAAGATTTTTATGGTTTTAGCTCTTATAGACTGTTGATTCATTTTCAATTTATTTTTACATATGGTGTGAGATAGGGGTCCAACTTCATTCTTTCATATGTAGATATCCCATTGTCCAAGAATCATTTGTTGAAGAGGTAATTCTTTTCCCACTGAATGGACTTGATACCCTTGTCAAAAAACAATTGGCTATAGATGTATGGACTTATTTTCTGAACTTACAATTCTATTTCATTGGTCTATATGCCTGTCCTCATGCCCAGACCACACTGTTTTGATTACTATAGCTTTGTAGAATACTTGTCTGGCAGGGGAGATATCATGATCACTATATCTTTGTAGTGAGTTTTGAAATTGGGAAGTGTGAGACCCTAACTTTGTCCTTTCTCAAGACTATCTTGGTTATTGGGTTTCTTGCAATTCCATATGAATTTGAGAACTGATTTTTCCATTTGCACATAAAAGGGTGTTGGGACTTTTTAAAATTTTATTTATTTATTTATTTTTTAATTTTTATTATTTTTTAAATTTCATTATATTATGGGGGTACAGATATTGTCAGGGTTACATATATTGCCCCTGCCAACGCTCCTCTCTCCCCCGCTGTGCTAGAGCTTCAAGCATGTCAACCCCCTGGTGGTGTGTGTCACACGCAGTATGTAAGTATACATTCTTCCCCTCCCCCCCACCTGCCCACCACCCAATAGGGTGTTGGGATTTTGATAGGGATTACATTGACTATGGAGGCTGCTTTGTTGGGAGGGAGTATCAACACCTTAACAATATTGTCTCCCAATCCATGACCATGAGATGTCTTTCCATTTATTTAGATCTTCTTTAATTTCATGACATTTTAAGGCTGAATCATATTTCATTGTATGGCTATACCACATTTTGTTTATCCATGCATCTGTGGATAGATATTTGGGTTGTTTCTACCTATTGACTATTTTGCACGATGCTGTAATTAACACTGATATACAAGTATCCCCTTTTGATTCTTTTGGCTATATATCTTGAAGTGGAATTGCTGGATCACATGGTAATTCTATGTTTAACTTTTTGAGAAATTGCAAACCTGTTTTCCACAGAAGCTTCACCATTTTATCTCCCTACCAGCAATGCACAGGGTACCAATTTCTCCACATCCTCACCAACACTTGTTATTTTCCATTTTTTTCACAACGGACATCCTAATAGGTGTGAAGTAGTATCTCATTGTGGTTTCTAACCATTTTTAAGTTGACTTTTTCTTGATTTGGCATTCATTCAGTTGCTGTAAACCTTTGACTGTTTTCCAGAATTCCAACAAAGGTGTTTCTGATGGTTTCTGTTTGTTTTTTATGTTTCTATGAGGTAATAGGACTTGTAGCTGCCTATTCTACCATTTTCTGATATGGTTTAACTTGGTATGTTCCATGAACACTTGAAAAGAATGTGGATTCTGTTGTTATTGGGTGGAGTGTTCTATAAATGTCAATTAGATCCTCTTGGTTGATGATGTTGTTGAATTCTTCTTTATCTTTCCTGATTTTTTGTCTAGTTGTTCTATCACACCCACAATAAGAACAGATAAACCAACTTCTTCCCAGTGAGTGTCAGAAAATTTAAGGTAGCTTAGGGAAGGATGTAAAACAGGGGTTTCTATGGATTTTCAAGAGTTTGATGTCTTTCAATTGCAGGTCCACCTTTGTCACCTCATCTCCTATCATCCCCTTAGATGCCCTATAGACACAGTAAACTATTTATAGTTCCATAAGACCCTGTGTTCTTTTACTCCTCTGTGGCTTTGCACATGCAATGCCTTTTCCTTGAAATGTCCTTCCCCTTGAGTACTTTTAAAGATTCTGCTAAAATATTACCTCCTATGTGAAGCTTTCTCTGATTGCCTAAGGCAAACTGAACGTATCTTTCTTTGGAGGCTAATTTACCATGAAGCTAATTATAAATCCTCAAAGCCTCTCACTGGACAGACACCTCCAAAGGTCCTGTCAGAGGTTCTATCATTGTTTTTTACAAGGTTACATATTTTTTTCTAATATGCAAAGTAAAGTATTTAACCACATTTGGTTAAGCCTCTTTCCAGTCTGACTTTTCTTCCATCAGACTTCCCCCTGTGTTGAGTGCCACTGGAATGGCAAAGAGGAAGTTGAGTGGAGGATACATTTAGTCTGGGTTTAGTGAAACACATTTATGTGGTTTGCAGTCACTTATCATGTATAGTTAACTTATTGCTAATGGTGTAGGAATGGTCCCATAACCCAATGTCCTCACTCATCCAGCATCCTTACACAAAAAGGGCAGAGCCAGAGGTAGTATCATGATATGAATGTGTCCTATGGCATCTGATATTAGATATATTGGTTAGTAGAGGAGAAACAAAGTTTAAAATGTACAAAGTTCAAAGTTAGACCATGTAAAATTCTTCCAATCATCACATTAAAATTGTAAGTGAGGGATTTGGGTTTTAACAACGCCTAGTCAAAATGAAAGTTTTCTCCATTTAAAAATATAGTCAATAGGGGGGTGGAAAATGACAAATTACTTAACGGGTACAGTGGACATTATTTGGGTGAGGGATACCCTAAAAGCCCTAACTTGACCATTACACAATTTATGCATGTAACAAAATTGTACTTGTACCCCATAATTTTATATAAATAAAAATATAGCTAATAATGTAGCATATAACTATATACAAGCTGTACTATTTTTATTTTTTCATAGGAATTGTACAGAAAAGGATTTATTATATTAATAATTCCTATTTTTGAAGGGCCCAAATCTCCTAGCAGTATTATAAACAGAGAGTATAGCTGTGTGTGCAGTCACATGTTTTATGCATCCCATCTGCTATAGACTGAACTGTGTTGCCCTAAAATTCATATGTTGAAGCCCTAACCTCTAATGTGACTATATTTGGTAATAGAGCCTTTATGATGTAATTAAGATTAAATGAGGTGGTGAGGGTGGGGTCCTAATCCAATAGGATCAATGGCCTAAGAATAGAAAGAGAGAGGGAGAGAGAGAAAGAGAGAAAGAGAGAGAGAGAGAGAGAGAGAGAGAGAGAGATTTCTTTCTCTCTCTGTGTACATTCACAGGTTAGGGAAGGCCATGTGAGGACATAGAGAGAAGGAATAGAGTCCTCACCAGAAATTGAACCCTGCCAGACCTTGATCTGGGACTTTCAGCCTCCAGAAATGTGTGAAATAAATGTTTGTTGTTTAAGCCACCCAGCCTGTGGTATTTTGTTATGGTAGCCTGAGCAGAATAATGTACCATCTATCAATAATGAAAAACACATTTTGATCAAACATGCTAGGGGATCCAGTGAATTATTTTTCTATTCTTTATATAGAAAATGACATTACAAAATCATGGTCAAATGAAGAGGTGATTAGAGCATATGCAGCCAAAAAATGTAGGAAAAGAGTACTATAGATGCATCATGCATTTAATTAATAAAACACACATTAGAATTGTTTTGGATTTTGTGATGTTTATAGTATCTTTCAGCTTTTTAAAATCTGTAAATTGTTGCAGTTTCTTTTCTCATTGTAAATATTCGCTTGTACCTAATTTTATATTCATAATTTTATGTTCTTTTTCTTAGGTAGCCCCTTGTCCCTGCTTGCACAACTGTGTAAGTTTGGGCTTAAAAAACCTGGATCTGTCACTGCCTTCTATAACAGCATTTAAACCAATGACTCCATGGCTGTGGCCCCACTTTCCAGAGCAGGAATAGGGTCTTCTTTACCTTTGTTTTTCTAGTGCCTGGCAGAATGGTGACACATGGCAGTCATTTAAAAAAATGCTCGTTGGTTGAACTAATGAACCAAAAATGAGGACAAAGAACAGAGGATATATGCTAATTAGTGGAGGAAGTGAGTGGTCTGGAAGATTAGCTTGGAGGATTTGAGAGAAGGAACATAGAGGCAAGAGGGGAGTAGTCAAAGTGACCAAAGAAGGCTAGTTCCTTTTTAAAAATGATGATTAACCTTACAGTCTAAGGTCATGCCAGGAATAGAAAATGGCTGCCCACTGATACAATGAGTCTTAAAGGAAACCAATCCTTTAGTTTCAAAATGGGAGTAACAGGGATTTCCTCTCTTGCCCAAGTATCTTTACTGGTCTTTCCTTACCTCCCCTCTCCTATTCATTCAGTAGCTGTGGGGCCTTCGGCCAACCAGTTAACCTCTTTGAGATATAGTTTCCTCTCCTGCAGTTGTAGATAAATACCTCACAAGGTTGTTATGAAGATTAAATGAAATAAGTCCCATAGAAGCATCTAGCAAAGTATCTGGCATGTAGTAGATGCTCAATAAATGTTTGTTTCCTCTCTTTCTTTTTGTTTTTTTGCTTCTTTTCCATGAGGTTTAATTCCCTCTAAAGAGGCAGAGTCCCCTCACTTTCCTGTGCCCTTGTCCTGTTGTATTCCTCTGAGGAGATATTATTTTCTTCCTTACCTTGGAAAAGAACTCTATTTCTTTATAGGGATACTCTTTCTCCCTTGGAATTTCTTTCCTGGTTATAAAAAAAAAAATCGTAAAGTTTATAAAGCCAATGTGTGATCTAGCAGGAAATATAGACATTTTTTACATCAATAGGAAAGGACAAGGAGTCCAGTTTCAATTTGTGCAGACATTTTGCTACCTTGGCATGTGCTTAGAGCAGAAACAGGAAAGCAGTTAAGTGATGGTCTCTAAAATGGTTTTTAATTAATTCCTTTGATTTTACCAAATGGTACAATTTGAAGGGTATTAGGCATAAAGCATCTGGTAGATTCCCAGTGCCTGAGTGTATCCCCTGCTATGTTCCTAGCTGGGCTAGGCAGAGATGCTACCTCCACAGCAACGCCAGAAACCCTTATTTCAGAAGGTGTACTTCCTGGAGGTGCATGCCTGTGACAAGTGATTGTGGGACAGTGTCCCAGAAATGAGGAGGTACTGGCTGCAAAGGTCAGGACAGAGCATGATGCAGCCAAATGCGTCTGAGTCCTTTAAAACATCATAGCGGCTGCATGGACTGCCAATTCTCCCATTCAGAAGTGGGTAAAATTCAGGCTGAATTCTGACCCCTGGTTCATGGGGTTTGTGTGTGGATTGGAGCAAAAGAAGATTGGAATGGGCAACAGGGCCTTATCTAACAATCAGTTAAGAACTGAAGATGAGAGCAAGTGAGAGGAGGTTGGTGCTCCCTGTTACTGTCACCTGCTGCCGGTACTGTAATCAATACCCCCTTTCTCCAGGTATGGAAACAAGGGCTTAGAATCTATTTATTTCTGTTGCATCCATTTCACCAACAGTTGGCAGCTCCACCAGTTGTAGGAATCAGCTCCACAAATAGGCTGTGCTCATATGTTGTGAACATATTAAGGAAATATTCTTGGTTTATAAAAATCAAGAAAAATTGCATATACATAGAATGCAGTTCCCAGACATTGACTTCTTTCCTCCTTTTGGATGTAAACTATGTTTACTTTTCATCTTTTCTTTTTCTCCCTCATTTTAGAGGGTTATTTTGCTTCCTGTTCAGGAGTAAACCCCTGACCTGGGCTCTGAATTTTACCCTCCTGCCTTCTTCTCTGAAACCTTGAACTCTTGATTACTTCCTTTCCTCTCAACAACCTTAGACATCTCTCCCTTCATTACACACTACTTCTCAGTTAACAAACCTGCACAACTTGTTTTCCTTAAAACAAATAAACACTTTCTCTTGAACCTATTGCCCCTTGCAACACTGTCTAGGAAAATAAAAGCAAAAGCTTCTTTGTTGTTCCTCTTAAAATGTCATCTCCTCATTTCCTGCTACTTTCTTTCAGTGTTAGAAACTAAAAATTGGGTTGTGAATAGCTTTACAGGAAAGCCTTCTCTCACTCTCTCAGGCACTATTAGTCACGCCTCCACTGTGTTCTCATAGCGCATACTGCTATTATCATACTTAGCAACTTGAACGGTAGTTTATCTGTTTACCTGTATTGCCATTTATTTCTTTGTATTTGTATCACTTCTGCTAAACCACGAGTCCCTAAAAGGAAGTGAATTGGCCTGATCTCAGTGTCCTCAGAAAAGAATGCTTCATATTAGGTGTCCAATATGTGCTGAGTGGGAGAGAAGGGGACTAACAGCTATTGAAGCATGACCATGTGCCAATTTTTCTGTGAGCCAGATGCCATTATACTTGTTACAGATGAGGAAACTGAAGTTTACGAGTTCAAGGAACTTGCCTGAAGTCACATAACTATGTGATATCAGAGCTGTAACTCAAATTCAAATGTGTCTGATTTCAAAATTCTGCATCCTTTCTACCATGCTGCCTCCACTGTCTTAAACTCTAGCTCAGGTTCTAGTCCTACCAATTCTCTTGTGCCTTCACCCCACTGTTTCTGCTCTCTGACCTCATGGAGACACCCCAGTCTTCTGATCCCGTCTTCTCCCTGTTTGTCTGTCTTCTCTTGGCCTCACATCCAGCCTAGACCACATGATGATATACTTTGAACCCTCTTTCACCATCACCTTCATCACCTTCTGTCTTATCTGCCTGGAAAAATCACCACTCCAGGTCACCCCTTCCACAGTTTGCCTTCTCCATTCTGTCATGATTGAAGGAAACTGTGCCACTGGACAGACTGGTATCATGGACTGAAATCCATGGTTTCCAACTTCAGATGCACTTTGCAGGCTTCTTCATTACCTTTTCACTTGTCTCTGGTCAGCTTCCTTTCCCATCCTCCTGAATTACTGTTCCAACATTTACCACCTTCCCCAACCCCCCTCTTGACCTCTCATCCCCTCACTCACGGACATTTTGGATAGTTTTTTTTTTTTTTTTTGCTGTCATAAACAAAGCTAAGATGAACATTCTTCTACATACTTTTTTTCCACTTGATCAACATTTTTTTCTTAAATAGCAAGCTTCTTGATAGAGTTAGCTCTACCTATTGCTGCCATTTTCTTTACTTTTTTTTTTTTTGAGACAAAGTCTCACTCCATTGCACTGAATAGAGTACTGTGGCATCAGCCTAGCTCACAGCAGCTTCAAACTCCTGGCTTCAGGCGATCCTCCTGCCTCAGCCTCCCAAGTAGCTGGGACTACAGGTGCACACCACAACGCCTGGCTAATTTTTCTGTCTTTAGTAGAGATGGGGTCTTGCTCTTGCTCAGGCTGGTCTTGAACTCCTGACCTCAAGCAATTCTCCCGCCTCGGCCTCCCAGAGTGCTAGGATTACAGGCGTGAGCCACCGTGCCCGGTCTTCTTTACTTTCTATTCACTACTCAACCTACTATTATCTGGCTTCCGCCCCCTCTGCTTTGTTGAAATTCCTCTCATCAAGGTCACCAATAGCTTCCATTTGGCCAAATCTAATCCATACTTGAGAGTAAGTCCTTAGTTTATTGAATCTCTCAGGTGCATTTGACATATCTCAAAATTCTCTCCATCTTTTAAACTTTTGACTTCTGGTTTTCATGATCCTACTCTGGTTTTCTTCCTATAAATATTAGCTAAAACTTATTAAGTATTTATCAGGCACTATTCTAAGGGCTTTACATGTATCACAAGTACATTTAATCCTCAAACAACTGAGTCTTAGAGAGGTGAAGGAATTTGCTGAATGTTACACAGCCGGTAAGTGGCAGAGCCTGGAGGATATAAACCCACACAGATTGGGTCCTGAGTCCATGATTTTAATCACTGTGCTATAATGCTTATCCTTATGAACATCCTTTTCCAGTCTTCTTAGTGAGCTTGTTTTTGCTGGTTCATTAGATACCAAAATTCTTAAGATTCCCTCATTGGCCCCATGGTATACTTCTTACACACTGTCCATGGGTAATCTCATGTTCCCTTATGATTTTAACCACATCCTATGTATTTTTAACACTCAGATCTATACCCAGTCATTACTTATCCCCTGAACTTCAGACTCTCATATCACATCTTGGGTGATGTGATTCACTTGGGTGTTCCATTGGCACCCTGTACTCAACATAAAAAATGGTTCACTTTTAGTGTTTCTCCTCCTGTATTTGTTATATAGTAACATCATCCAGTCACCCAAACCAGAAAACATGGTGACAGCCCAGATTTCTCCCTCTCTTTTGCTTCCAGAATCCATTAAATCATCAAGTTTGTGCTAATGCTACCTCCTAAATGTTTCTTAAATCTTTCTCTCGTCTCCATTCCCACTTCAAACTCTCTTCATCATTCGCCTGATGTATTGCAACAGTCTCCAGCCTGGTCTCTCTTAAATCATCCTGAGTCATCTCATTAAAGCACAGATCTGACCATGTCAATGACCTTCCATGACTCAGTACTGCTAACAGGTACATTTTCAGTTCTTTAGCATGTCACTTAAAACTTTCCGTGGTTAATTAAGTGCATGGGCTCTGGAGTTAAGCTGCCTTGTCTGAATTTCACTTCTGACAGTGTATAACTTTGGGCAAGGTACCCAATCTCCCTCTGTTTCAGTGTCCATATTTGTACTATAATGGTAAGGATTAAATGGAAGGCACTTAGTACAGTGCCTGGCATATAAGTGCTCAGTAATTGTTAGCTACTGTCAGTATTATGTATCTAGTTTTATCTCTTATTCCCTGTCTTCTAGTAATATTTCACCGTTTATAGTTTCCTGAATGCATCATGCTGTTTCATGGCCCTGTGTCTTTCTATTCCTGTTTCCTTAATCTCTTACGCTTTCAAACACATGCCTGGCTAATACTCGCCTCAGTCCTTAGCTCAGACATCATCTTCAGGATACCTTCCCTGACCTCCCACTCCCCTGGCTCAGTAAGACTAATTGGCTCTCTTCTGAGACTTCATAGACTCTGTGACTTAGCACTTAACATAGCCAATTGAAGTTGTCTGTTTATATGTCTTGTTTCCCTGCTAGGCTGTAAGCTCTTTGAGCAAAGGGATCTGTCTTTTACTTCTTTGTACCTTCAGCAGTTAGCACAGTGCCCAGTATATAGTAGGTGCTTAATAAATTTATATTGAACTAAGTGGCTTTCCTCTTCACTGCATAACTAGTTAGGTATTCACATCTGCAGCTCACTTCACCAAGAATCTCTCTCTCTTTTACCAAGTTGGTCTTTCTCATTTCAATAAATCACTCCATTGTCCATCTAATTGTTCAAGTTAGAAACCTTGATTCTTCCCTTCCCCTCCTCACCATCTACACCTGATTCATAAGCATGTATGTCAATCCCATCTCCAAAATATATCATTCTTTCCATCTCTACTGCCACCACTGTCACCTATCAATTAAAAGCAGTCTCCATACTTCCATTCTTGCTGTCACTCCCATTAACAGCTAGAGTAGGTTCAAAATGTATAGCACAGCCTGGCACCTCTCCTGTTAAAAGCCTTCACTGGCTTCCCACTCTATTAAGAATGAGATCTCACTCCTCGCCATGGCCTACAGAGCCCCCAGTGGCTGGTCCCTGCCCATTCCATCTCATACCTCTTGTCCCTCACTCGCTAGCTCTAGTCATAGCAGACTTCTTTCAGTACCCAAAATACAGCAAGCTCTTTCTTACCTCAGCATCTTTGTACATGGTTGCCCACTCTGCCTGGAACACTTGCCCTCTACTTGTTGTTGTTGTTGTTTTTAACCTGGCTAACTCTTTGTCACCCTTCAAGTTCTAGGCTTACATGTGACATTTTCAGAGAGGCCTTCCCTAGAGACCTGATCTAAATCCCTTTGATAGTCTCTATCTCCGCACTCCATGTACTTCTTTCGTGGCACTTATCTCAGGTTATAAGTCTTTTGATTTATTTTTTACCTGTGCTTTACTCTTTCTTCCTCACTTGTAAGTTCCATGATGTGGGGACCACATCTACATTGTTCAGCACAGTGTCTGGCACATTGTTAGCATTCAGTAAATAGTCATTGAATGACTGAATGACTTGACAAGTCATCATTCAATCAGGGGGGCTATATAAACTTTCTTTTTGGTCTGTTAGGTAACAAAAATGTATATATTCAGCTAGTAATTTAATTGTTGAGATGAACCCATCTTGCTCAACCCAGTTAAGCAGTTTTGTAGGAGACCTTAACCAAGTAAGAAAAGGATGTAGTTTAAGAAATGTTGGTTCTTAGGCCCTTTATGCTTGTGAGTGACTCAGGAGTGATGATTGTAATTATATAACCTAGTGGTACTCAACAAGGGCAATTCTTCCCTGCCCCCCAGGACATCTGGCAATGTCTGGAGACATTCTTGGTTGTCGAACTGGAGGGGGGAAGTAGGGAGTGTACTACTTGCATCCAGTGTATAGAGGCCAAGGATGCTGCTCAGCATTCTGTGATGTACAGGACAGCCCCCCACAACAAAGAATTATGCCACCAGAAAAGCCAATAGTGCTGGGGCTGAAAAGCCAAAAGAGAAACAGGACTTACCATCTACTTTGTTAAACATAATAGAATGGTCAAATATAGGTGTTAGTGTTCTACAGGATTTGTAAAACTCAATAATGAAGTGTTAATAAGCTCTCTTATTTCTTAAGATTTACTTCTGTTCTTTAGAGCAGATCTCTGTTCATTTTTAACAAAGAGTCCATTAATGTGCTTTAGGAAATTGCTGAATGTTTTGAAATTGTACCCCAAATTGTGTGTATATATGCACTTAATCTGGGAGGAGGAGCCATGAGATTCTCAAAGAGGTCCACAACTACCCAAAAGATTCAAAACCAACAGTCTGGGGAGACCTTTATGTTTCTGGACTGTACTTTTTTTTTTAAAAGATCATGTTTTGTGGAATGCATATTCTGTAAAATGTTTAGAAATGTGTCCTGGAGGGGTGTCTTTTAGCGTTGCCTTGGGAGGCAGGCAAGTGTGGTGACAGCTCAGCTCAGCTTCTTCCTAGTTGTCAGGATAATATCAGTTTCTGTGGGCTGTTAGGAGACCATGTGAGGTAATTTACATAAGCCTTACTGAAGTGTTAGGCACATAGTAGGTACTCAATAAATGTTAATTCTCTTCCTTCTCATATAGTTGCTGTGAGAATTGAATAAAATAATGCTTTGAGAACTAAATGAAATAATGGGTGGCACAATGTCTGGTCATTAGTAGATGTTTAATAAATGTTTATTTTTTCCCCATGTATTCTTTATACAAAAATCCTGGGTCCTATCACTGAAAGTAGGGAAAAGAGGATAAGTCCTCAAATTGGACAGATTTGGGTTTGAATTCCAACTCTGTTATTTTACTAGTTGATCCTGGTCAAGTTACTTTCTGAGTCCTACTTATCTCTTTGGTAAATGGGGGGTATAATGCCTACTTCCAGGGTTGCTGAGAAACATATATGAGATAATATACATAATGGACTTAGCAGATAGATACACCAGGGATATAACTAGTGCTTAATAAATGTTAAGTTCTTTTTGCATTCAAACAGTTCCTAAATCCTACCTATATGAAGCCTTTCTAAACACAATAGGAGGATAGTTTTACTGCATGCCTGGTACTATGACCTTATCTAAATATAAAACTCAAATATACAATTTCTAGTATTTATCTTCACTCATATTCACATCCACTCATATAAGATGATAATATTGCATCTTGATATGTTTTCAATGTTTCATTCCAACAGCAAGGGCTGTTAGGCAAAGCCACAGAGTTCCCAATACAGCACGATGTTCAGTTTGTTTATTTATTAGGCATTCATTGGGTACCAAATTCTCAGCGCTGAGGGACTAAGAGGAAACAGGTCCCTAGCTGTGAGGAGTTTTACCAATATTTATTCATAATAATAACATCTAAAATGTATTAAGTGTTTACTATATGCCAGCCACTGTTCTAAACAGTTTACTTCAACCAACACATTTAATCCTCACATTAATCTCCATTTTATAGGTGAGGAAACTAAGGCATATAATGAACAGTGGGTCTTGACTTGTGGCTTCTGGCAATGATGGAATAACTTCTATCAGACTAGCACTTATGATAAATTGTTTGAAGGTATTAGAGAATAATGGAAACTAGGCAGAAATAGGGGGAATTCAACCCTTGAAAGAAGGCAACCGCACTGGATGACAGTCACATTTACACGTATTTTGTGTGGTGGGTGGTAGAGTTCAACCAGAAAGCTGCAGGCCTATTAGCCTGAGGAGTCAGAGCACAGAGTTCAAGGTCACCAGAATCTTATAGGATCCAAAATCTAAAGGCCCCAGTAAAAATTCACTCATTATACCAAGAATCAGAAAAATATCAATTTGAACAGGAAAAGACGATCAATAAATGTCAACATCAAGATGACACATATGCTAGAATTATCTGACAAGCACTTTAAGGTAGCCATTGTAAAAATGTTTCAACAAGCAATTACAAGCACACTAGATTCAAAATTAAAAACATAGAAAGTATTAAGAAAGAAAGAGAAAACATAATAAAGACCCAAATGGAAATTATAGCTGCTCCCCCCCCTTTTTTTAGAGATGAACTCTCACCATGTTGCCCAGGCTGGCCTTGAACTCCTGGGCTCAAGCAATCCTCCCACCTCATCATCCTGAGTAGCTACTATTGCAATACTGGGATTGCACACTACTGTGTCCCCTACATGGAAATTTTAGAACTGAAAAATACAATTACCAAAATAAAAAACTTACGGGATGGGCTAAATAGAAGAATGGAGATGACAGAGAAAAGAATCAGTAAACTTGAAAACAGAACAATAGCAATTACTCAATCTGAACAATGGAAAGAAAATAGACTGAAAAAAAAGTGAAGAGTCTCAGGGTCCTGTGTGACAAGAACAAAAGCTTGAACATTTGTGTTATCAGAGTTCTAAAAGGAGAAAGAAGGTGGCATTAAAAAGTATTCAAGGAGATGGCTGAAACTTCCCCAAATTTGGTGAAAGACATAATCCTACAGATTCAAGAAGCAGAATGAACCCTAAACATGATAAACCCAAAGAAATCTACTCAAAGACAAATTACAATCAAATATCTGAAAAATAAAGACAAAGAAAAAATCTTCAAAGAAGTTAGAGAAAAATGATGCATTTCTCTATTTTTCTCCTATGCATTACTCACATGGGAATAATTTGAATGACAGTGGATTTCTCATCAGAAACTAGGGAGGCCAGAGAGATACATATTTGTAATTAGAGTCTCAGAAAGACAGGAGAGAGAAAGTGGGACAAAAAAATGAAGAAACACTGGCTGATATCTTTCCAAATTACAAATTGAGTATCCCTAATCAGAAAATTCAAAATATAGGTCAGGCATGGTGGCTCACGCCTGTAATCCTAGCACTCAGGGAGGCCAAGGTCGGAGAATTGCTTGAGGTCAGGAGTTTGAGACCAGCCTGAGCAAGAGTGAGACCTTCTACTAAAAATACAAAAAATTAGGCGTGGTGGCACGTGCCTGTAGAACCAGCTACTCGGGAGGTTGAGGCAGGAGGATCACTTGAGCCCAGGGGTTTGAGGTTGCTGTGAGCTAGGCTCACGCAACAGCACTCTAGCCTGGGTAACAGAGCAAGGCTCTGTCTCAAAAAACAAACAAACAAAAAGAAAATCCAAAATATGAAATATTCCAAAATCTGATATTTTTTGAGTGTTGATATGACATGCAAAGGAAATGCTCATTGGAGCATTTTGGATTTCAGATTTCTGGATTAGGGATGCTGAACCAGTAAATATAATGCAAATATTCCAAAATCCAAAATCCAGAACACTTCTGGTCCCAAGCATTTCAGATAAGGAATACTCAACTTGTATATCAAAAACAGCAACCCACAGATCCAAGAACTCAGGGAAACCCAAGAAGGATAAATATAAACAAAAGTACACTGAGGCATATCATGGATATCATGGTCGAAGTTCTGAAAACCAAATATAAACTTATAAAGCCAGAAGGAAAAAGATACACTATACAGGGAAAGAATGATAAGAACAAGACTGACTTCTATCAGAAACAATGGAAGCCAGAAGAAAATATAAACTATGAATCTAGAATTTTATGTCCAGCAAAACTATTTTTCAAAAATGAAAGCAGAAAAAAATGAAGGCAGATAAGTAAAGGACTTCAGCTTGTGACCATTAGGGAAAAATTACTTTCCCTCTAGAAACAACTGGAAAATTGACAAAATATAGGAAACATTTATTTTCAGAAATTGGATAATAAGCAATACAAGATAGTGATCCCTCAAGAGCAAAGGGATATAAATGAGGTGAGCCCTATCATTCCCCAGGCTTTCTGCCTAGAGGTAATCCCTGGACTGTGGAGCAGGAAGGAGGAACCCAAACAGAGCCTGGCAATCTCACTAAGTAGAGGAAATAGAGACTGGAGTTTCAGAAAGGCCAAGGTGGTTTGACATTGTGGAGATAGAGCTAAGCCAATAAAGAGTACTAGAAATATGCACAGAAGTCTTCTTGAATCTTTTGATGAATACCAATCTGAACATGTATAGGGTAAAATTTCACAAGAACAGTCCGAAAAACTTACAGGGAAATAATTATTGAGGATCTGTAAGGTGAACAATTCTAGAGTTCATAAAGGGCCAAAGTGGGAGACCTCACTGAATATGTGGGGTATCAATAGAGACTTCAGGTAATGCTTTCAAAGTGGGCTAAATTAGCCCTAGAATAAAAAGACTATGCAAGAACTACTCTAAATGAGCTTAAAAACAAACCTTGAAGGGATCAGACTGATCCAAAACAGCTATCAGAAAAAAGTACAATAATCTTGAAATCAATTTACAAAAAACTCCAGCACTCAACAATGTAAAATTCATGATGTTTGACATCCAATTAAAATTTACTAAGAAGCAGGAAAATGTGACTTATAATCTGCAGAAAAATCAGTTAACAGAAATAGACCCAGAAATGACAGAAATGATGGAATTCATAGACAAGGACTATAAAACAGCTACTATAAATATGTACCATATGCTTAAGGATATAAAGAAAATATACACTCAATGAGGAGAGAAATGAAAGATTTTTTTTTTGCCCAGGCTAGAGTGCTGTGGCATCAGCCTAGCTCACAGCAACCTCAAACTCCTGGGCTCAAGCAATTCTCCTGCCTCAGCCTCCTGAGTAGCTGGGACTGCAGGTGTGAGCCACTGCACCTAGTCAGAAGATATTTTTAAAAATGGAAATTCTACAGATGAAAAACACAATATTTGAAAGGAAAATTTCACTGTATGGGACTAATAGCAGGTGTGCTGCAGAAGAAAAGATCAATGAACTTGAAGACAAAGCAATAGAAACTCTCCAAAATAAATCACAGAGAGAAAGAAAGACTGAAAAAATGTAAAAGGTCACAGTGACCTATGGAACAACATAATTGGTCTAATTAGGTTTAGCTGGAGTCCTAGAAATAGAACAGAAAAGAAATAACAGAAAAAAATAATGGCTGAAATATTTCCAACTTTGATAAAAACTATAAACCCACAGACAGATCCTAGAAGCTCAGTGAATCTCGGACAGGATAAACACAAACAAAATCATGTGAAGACATGTTATAATCAAGCTTCTGAAAACTAGTGATAAAGAGAAAGCTTAAAAGCAGTCAGAGAAAAAAGGCACATATTATACAAAGGAACAAAGATAAAAATTTATCACAGACTTTTCATGAGGAAATATGCAATCAAGAAGACAATGAAATGACATCTTTATAGTGCTAAAAGAAAAAAATATCAACCTAGAATTCTATAATAGTGAAAATACCTTTCCCAAATTAAGATAAAATAAAGACTTTTTTCAGACAAACAAAAGCTGAAAGAATTTGTTGTTAGCAGATCTATCTATAAGAAAAATGAACTGAAGTCATTAGTCAGAATGCAACTTGTACCAGATGGAAACCTGGATCTACAAAAGGATTGAAGAATTCTGGAATGGGTAAATATAAAAGATATCTTCTTACTCAACTTATAATTTCTTTAAAAGACAACTTAGGGCCATATTGGAAGCGCCAGGTCCAGCAATGGCTGCCTACGTAATAAGTTCAAAGGAGTGCCATTGACGGCCAGGGAGGAGCAAAGCGGGCTGTCATCCTGGTGGCAGAGTGTAAATGGAGCAAAACACAGCAGCCAAAAGGTGGTACAGCCCAGCTGGGGATACAAGGGGTACAGTTCAGGGCTGCTCACAGCTGGTGTATTCTAGCCCAAGCATTGCATACCTTGGCTGATATGAGTAGCTCCCTGGCTACTCATGAAATCTCTGCTGGGACCCATACAACAGGTGCTGCTATTATGAGACCCGTTGCCTGGCTGGGCTCTGGTCTTCTCTTCCATCCCTTCCTTCAAGCTTCTCATTTTTACCTTCTGAAGTCCTGGCACCATGACTGACTGCACTGGACAAGATGGACATGGAAAACTGTTTTTAGTTATACCCGCTACAATCTCTGTAATTTTGTTATTGTTTAATAAGCCATTATTTTGAAATCCCAAAGTTTTACTTCCACCTAGATAGAAATACAAGCATATGGATAGGTGGATTAACAGAGGGAGGTTAAAAGATTTGCTTTCTCAAACCAGAGCTGTAACATCTATGTTTACAAAAGCTGAAAAAGATGAAACTGACACATCAGTAAGGGTTCTGACTCATGGAAGGAAGGGATTTACTTCAAAGAAACTGAGTGAAATTGTAAATAATGAAATATGATCAAAGTTACCTTTATATATGTCATTAATTTATCTTATAGTGTCATGTAACAGAACATTTTCGAATAGCTTCAAAATAATTCATTGTTTAAATTGTAGCATCATTTTCAGACCATTCACACATAGTTAAAGGAAAAGGAATTGAATATATTAAGTGTAGACATGATGAGCTCATTAAAAGCTAAAAATTGTTTGCCATAGTTTTACAAACTAGAAATGAAAACGCCATTGGAGCATCTTATAGGTGAGTTATTGTACTGCATCGGCTGAAGAGTTATACACGATAGCTTAGAGATCAATAAAGCCTTAGACAGTTGACATTGTTCACTGCCTACTGGGTGAAAAGTTAGTAAAATAACTTACAACACTGCCTTTTCTCAATGATACAGTAACTTGTTTATTTAAAGATTTGGCTGTAAATGTAAAGACTTAGTTAACATCTCATTTGCAGAATTTTATTCTCATTTTACAAAGAGACAAATCTACAAATGTGGCTGGACTTGCTGTTTTGCTTGCAGTCAGTCATGTGGTATCAGCATTAACTAATCTTTGAAGACCTTCTTTTATGTGATGGTTGGCAACAAACACGAGTGGTGCTAAAATATTCAAAGTGCTTGAATAACTTGTTTGAATCTCATGGTTTATGCTGGAGCAACTTTGTTTATATTTGCATGGAGGTGCAAAAGCAATGGTGGGTAAAACTGCTGGCACCATGGTACAAATTAAGGCAATAGCACCGAAATGTACTACCAGTTATTGTATTCTTTACTGCCATGCACTTACAGTGAAAAAAATCCAATTTCACTTAAGAATATCCTTGATAAAGCACTAAAATTTATTACTTTTATTAAATCTCGATGCTGGATTTAATATTGTATGTGACAAAATGGAAGGTATACATAAGATGCTTCTGGTATAAACTGTGATAGTTGTTTTGAGGAAAACACGTCTGCTAAGTTGTGAGCTTAACTAGCTATGTTTTTCATGGAACATTGTTTTTGCTTGAAAGAATAACTGATAGTCAAATCATGATTAAATACTTGGATATTTGACAAATATTTTCTCAAAAATGAAGCGAGACTATCACTTCAGGGTAAACAACTGACAGTATTTGTTGTCAATGATAATATTCACATTTTCTGAGTGAAAATTAGAATTTTGGAAAACTTTATTCTGCCACTGGGAGCTTGACAGCTTCCCAAAACTTAAACTTTTTCCAATGAGATCAGTCAGTGGTGGTATCAATGAATGTGATTTTTTGATACTGCATAAAATGTGTCAACATTTGGAATATTTGTATAACTTAGTGAACCAATATTTTCCAAATAACCAAAATGTATAATAGTGTCAAATATCTGTTCAAAGTAGAAGATGACCAATGAATTTTAATGTAACAGTACATAAAAAGTTCACTGATATGGTTTCAGAAACAACACTGCATTAACTTTTAAGAAACTACCATTTACAAAGTTTTAGTGTAGTATCAAAGAATACTCATAATTATCTGAAAAGGTATTAAAATGCTCCTCCCTCTTCTAACTACCTATCTATGTGAAGCTGGATTTTCTTTATATATTAATACTTCAACAAAACAACATATCAAAACACATTGAATGTACAGAAGCAGGCATGAGAACTCAGCTGTCATCTACTAATCAGATGTTAAAGAGATGGGCAAAAGTGTATAACTGGCATTTTTCTCATGAAATTTCTGTTTGTCTTGGAGAATATAGTTATTTTTTTATCAAAACATGGTATTTATGCTAATATGTACTGGATTTATTATTCTGATTTTAAATGCATTAGTAAATATTTTAAAAATTAAAAAACATAACTGTTGAAAGCAAAACCAACAATAATGTATCAAGTGGGTTATAACATGCAAAAATATAATACATGACTACAATAGCACAAAGAAACGGGACGGGAAGAACACCACACTGTAAAGGTTCTATATTATATGTGAAGTAATGCAATCCTATTTGAAAGTAGATTTTGGCAAGTTAGAAATGCATACCGTAAACCACAGAGCAACCACATAAAAATCAAAACAAAGAATTATAGCTAATAAGCAAGTAAGGAGATAAAATAGAATCATAAAAAAATTCATTTAATTCAAAAGAAGGCAGGAAAAGAGAAAGAAAGGAACACAAAACAGATGGGACAAATAGAAAACAAATGGGAAGACAGACTTAAACCTAAATATATAAATAATTTTTTAAAAGTGTAAATGGTCCAAGAACCCCAACTAAGAGGTAGAAATTGTCATACTGGATAAAAAGCATGATCTAACTATATGCTGTCTACAAGAAATCCACTTTAAATATGAAGACACAGATAGGTTAACAGTAAAAGGAGAGAAAAAGATATATTACTAAAACCATAATCATAAGGAAGCAGATGTGACAATATTAAAATTGGATAAAGCAGACTTCAGGACAAGGAATGATATCTGATATAAAGATATTTCATAATAATAAAGGAGTCAGTTCATCAAGAAGATATAACAACACTAAGTGTGTGTACATTTAATAACAAAGCTTCAAAAATATATGAAGCCCAAACTGACATGACTGAAAACAAAAGTAGCCAAATCCAAAATCGGAGATTTCAACTTTCTCAGTAATTGACAGAACAAGCAGGCAGAAAATCAGTAGGGATATAGAAGATGTGAACAACACTCTCAACCAACCTGACCTAATTGATAATGACAGAAAATGTCGCCCAATAATAGCAGAATACATATTTTTTGCAAGTTGCACATGAAAATTTACCAGGATAGTTCAGATGCTAGTCTTTAAAAGGTTTCAATAAATATAAAAGGGCTGAAATAACGCAGAACATGTTCTCTGAGCACAATAAAATTACAGTAAAATTAAAAATAAATAATAGAAACATATCTGGAAAATTCTCACATATTTAGAAATTGATTTAAGAAAATCTGTACTTCTAAATAAGCCATCAAAAAAGAAAATATTTTAAACCAAATGAAAATGAAAACAACATATCAAAATTTGTGGGATGCACCTAAAGCAGTGCTTAGATGATACGTATGTGTGTGTGTGCGCCTTACTCTATCTTAGATCATGGGATCTAAATAGTATTACTGGACTACAAAACATTCTTGTATATAATAGCCCAGGTGATTGTGCTAAATCAGCCATGTCCTGTTCTTTTTATGGAACCATGTCACCTTTAGGCTTTCAATATGGTAAAGATACCTGGGCCAATCATACATGCAGGCTCCATTTCTCTCACCTTTTCAAGCTGGGTTCAAAACTCTTCTTCTAGCTGGGACTACCTCCTTATTACACGCTTGACTGGCCAGCCTGGCTCCCCAATGCCTGGGCTGAGACTAACTCCCTGATCACTGGCCATACGGCATCACTGGTTTTATATCTCATGAGGGCTATGCTTGAAGTCTCACCCATAATCACTTCTAATATTTGTGCTGGGCTTTTGCCTTTCTATCTCCCTTCCCTGCATTGGTAATCTACTGTTTTCTTGTGGATACACCTATTTCCTATAGCTGGTATACCTGGGTACTTCTTGCACAATAGGAAATTGCTTCTGGGGTTAAATTGCATTCCCAGAGAAAAGCTATATTATGCTTCCAATTCTCCCATCTTAAAAATAGGAATTTCCCAATGTGAATGTTGAGGCACTTATTTAAACACTCATTTATTCAGTTGTTCACTTAACGAATGAACAGCAAGTAGACCGTTGCTTAACACTCTGCTAAGCACTGAGGAGGAATGCAGACAACCAAAACACAGATGCCCAAATGAATGATACAGACTATAAGTGTTTTAAGAGTATACTTTAACCTCTTAACAAGTCTGCCTGTCTCAAGTCTCTGTGCTTTGCAATCTATCTTTCATGTTCTACCAAGTGAGCTTTCTAAAAACCAAAGCTCCCCAAAGATTCTGCCATGAGACTACCGGAATTGATAAACAAATATAGCAAAGTCTCAGGTTACAAATTCAATGTACAGAAATCAGTAGCATTCTTATACTTCAACAACAGTCAAATGGAGAACCAAATCAAAGAGTCAATACCCTTCACAATAGCAACAAACAAAGTAAAATACCTAGGAACATATTTAACTGAGGAGGTAAAATACCTCTGCAATGAGAACTATGAAATGCTGAGGAAGGAAATAGCAGAGGACATAAACAGGTAGAAAACCATACCATGCTCGTGGGTCGGCAGAATCAACATTGTTAAAATGTCTGTACTACCCAAAGTGATCTACAGATTCAATTCAATCCCTATTAAAATACCAACATAATTTCTTACAGATGTAGGAAAAATAATTCTGCACTTCGTATGGAACCAGAGAAGACCCTGTATAGCAAAAGCAATCTTAAGCAAAATTAAAAATTGGGAGGCATCAATTTACCAGACTTCAAGCTATACTACAAGGCTATAGTAACTAAAACAGCATGATACTGGCACAAGAACAGAGACATAGACCAATGGAATGGAACTGAGAACCCAGATATAAAACCATCCTCATATAGCCATCTAATCTTTGACAAATCAGACCAAATCATACACTGGGGAAAATAATCCTTATTCAAAAAATGGTGCTGGGAAAATTGGATAGCCACATGTAGAAAATTGAAACAGGATCTGCACCGTTCACCTCTCACAAAAATCAACTCATGGTGGGCAACAGACTTAAACCTAAGGCATGAAACTATAATAATTCTGGAAGAAAATATTGGGAAAATCTCTTATAGACATTGGCCTAGGCAAAGAATTTATGAAGAAGACCCCAAAGGCAACCACAGCAACAACAAAAATAAATAAATGAGACCTGATCAAATTAAAAAGCTTCAGCACAGCCAAGGAAAATATCACGAGAGCAACCTATAGACAACCTATAGAATGGGGGAAAAAATTCACGTTACATATCCGATAAAGGGCTGATAATTAGAATCTATATAGAACTCAGGAAAATCAGCAAGAAAAAATCAAACAACTCCATCAAAAAGTGGGCAAAGGACACGAACAGAGACTTTTCAAAAGAAGATAGACTAATGGCCAACAAACACATGAAAAAATGCTCAACATCTCTAGTCATCAGGAAAATACAAATCAAAACTATAATGAGATATCACTTATCTCCAGTGAGAATGGCCTTTATCAGAAAGTTCCAAAACAATAAATGTTGGTGTGGATGCAGAGAGACAGGAACACTCATACACTGCTGGTGGGATTGCTAACTAGTACAAACTCTGTGGAAAGCAATATGGAGATACCTCAAAGAGATACAAGTAGAACCACCATTTGATCCAGCAATCCCAATACTGGGCATCTACCCAAAACAAAAGACATTCTATAAAAAAGACAACTGCACTCAAATGTTTATAGCAGCACAATTCACAATCGCAAAGATGTGGAAACAACCCAAGTGCCCATCGATACATGAGAGGATTAATAAAATGTGGTATATGTATACCATGGAGTACTACTCAACCACAAAAAACAATGGTGATCTAGCACCACTTGTATTATCCTGGATAGAGCTGGAGCCCATTCTAGTAAGTGAAGTATCACAAGAATAGAAAAACAAGCACCACATGTACTCACCATCAAATTGGTTTAACTGACCAACACTTAAGTGCTCATATAGTAATAACATTCATTGGGTGTTGGGCAGGTTGGCGGGGAGGAGATGGTTATGTATACACCTAATGGGTGCAGTGCACACCGTCTGGGGGATAGACACACTTGAAGCTCTGACTGGAGGAGGGGGCGGAGGCAATATATGTAACCCAAACATTTGTACCCACATAATATGCTGAAATAAAAAAATGAAAATAAATAAAAACCAAAGCTCATCTGTTTTTATGGAAAAATGTGTAAGCTCTTTAGTATAGCATTTAGGGCTCTTCATAATCTAGCCCCAATTTCCATTCAAGCCTTCCTACTCTCTCTCAAAGTCTTGTTGAAATATTTTCCCTATGTTCCTCATCTGCCCTGGATTTGAGCACATTGTGCTGTCATTTTTATTAGATGGTGAGATTTTTTTTTTTTTTCGAGATGGAGTTTTACTATGTTGTCCAAGCTGAACTTGAACTCCTGGGCTCAAGTGATCTTCCCACCTCACTCTCCCAAGTAGTTAGGACTACAGATACGTGCCACTGTACCTGGATAGATGGTGAGATTTTTGAGGGCACTGGGTTAATCTTGTTAGTCTTTGTATCTCTGAATCCGGAGATAGGGCCTAGCAAGTAGTAGGGGACCAATGAATATTTGTTAAGTGAATGAAGTAATAAATGAACAGAAGGAAGAGCTCAAAGGGGCTTGGTAAATTTAGGTAAGGGTTTTGAAAGGCACAGGCTTTGAAGCTGGACCTAGAAAAACAGTAGAGAACTGGGGAAAGGGCATTTGGAGGAGGAAGAAGATTATTATCCTAGGAGATGGAAGAACAAAAGCCCAAGACAGAGAGCAGAGAGTGAAGAAGTCAGCCAGGCTGCAGCTGACTGTTGCAATATACCTTTTCACCTATTAGATTTCTTAATTATATTTTCAGCTCCTGGAGGGCAGGGTATTTTGCATACTCCTTTGTATCCCCTTTCTGTTTGATGCACAACTCCATAATCACTGTTCCTACTACCTCATGGTTCTTTTTCTTCTCTGTGTTATAACTCTCTGTGCATTTGCATATCTCCCTAGCACTTGTACCATCCCTCTCCTCCCAGCTGCTTAAGGTAGAGGATGAGGTTTTACTTTGCATCTTCCAAGATACCTCGCATAGTGCCTGGCACACGATGGGTGCTCAGCAAATATTTTTGATCTGCCATTTGTTGATCTGATTTCAGAGTACCACAGGGATATTTGTGTGCAACTGTGTATTGTGACACAAAACTTATATATGCCTTCATACTGTGTAGTCTATTTTTGGCAATTTTCATTAAAATGTTATCTTATTGTACCTGGAAGACTGTCATTTCAATTTTCTTCTTTGTTCCTTCTTGGATGACTCACATCTCTTAAACCAGAAGGATATGACAGAAGGGATTCACAAAGGGTTTGGACAAATTTATGAATGACATAGTCATAAATGTCTGGGTATAAGACGTCAGGAGCCTGCAAAGGGGAAGGAGAGAACTTGCATTTCAAAAGTGCCTATTAGGTGCCAGGAACTATGTGTTAGGTACTTGACAGACATTGTATCTCATTTAATCTTGCAGAGTATTTCAGTATAAAGACAGAACATCTCTCCATCTTAAGGACAAGCTCACATCCATTCAGGCACATAGCTTCTCCAGGTACCAGAGGAATATTTACCTTGATTAAAATTTTATCAATCTTTTACACAGATGAATCTTTGGATTTGCTTTTGCTTCTTAGGAACAGAACATTCATTCTCAATTCATGCTTCTACAGCTTAAAACTCCTTTCTGACATAACTTGATCAGTTTTTAAAGTCCCAGAGCTTTAAATTACAATGCAATCTGAGATATTCCCACAGCAATAACAGTGATTACATTTGTTCATAGCACTTACCTTTATATTTCATTAAGCTTCCAAAATACTGAATAAAGGTAAGCCAAGTCAAGAAAAGAGACTTCTATTAACCCTGACACCAGCAAATTGTCTCAAATTATAGCGTGCCTTCTATTTGTATTCTAGACATATTGAATGGTTTTTCTAAGATACACATTATACCTTACCTGAGGTTAGAAGAAAATTGGTAGAAAATTAGTTTAAGTTGTTCTAATTTTTTAAAAATAATAGCAACTTTAAAAAGCATAATGCTCCCAAGTATACAGCTTCTGCATCTGGCAGAAATCATAACATTATAACCAAAGCAGCATCCCTAATCTTTGGGAAATAGCTTGAGAAGGTGGAGTTGCATGTACTGGTCTGTTATTTTAAGTTACCCAGTCTAAGGTCTGCAGCTATACATCCTGATCTGTGATAACATGCTTCCTGCTGGGGTGGGGGATGGTGGGTGGGAATGAAAGGGGTATGCCTTTGGATTAAGGATTATCAGCACACTTAAAGGTCCCAGACAGCTTTCTATTTACTTGTTTTGGGAAAACCAGAACAGACATCTTTGCTTTGGAAAATGTAAAGCCCATCACTTATGACTAAAGAAAATGGCAAGGGCTCGAATGACATGTTTCACATTTTGGATGGTTCTGTCCCAACCTCTGTGTGCCACGAATTGCTGGAAAAACACCAGACCTGTATTTGTAGTGATTATGTGTTTCTTAAATTTTATATTAGTCAAAAGAAAACTGAGACCAGGACTAACACCAAAGAACATGTGCTACATACCACCTATGGGACTTCTAAAAAATAGATGAGAACCCAGCTTACACATTTTAAAAATAGCCCCTTCCTTTTTGAGGGGATGAAAATATGCACATATTCCAAAGAGTTCTTTGTGTGAACAGGTGACTCCTTCCCACAGTCTCTGTAATTAATTGAGAAATTAAAGTTGGTTGGCCTTTGAGATCTCTTGTAAAAAAAAAAAAAGGCAGAAGGTCTTGGATATTTTGGAACAAGAGTCCACTATTCTGCCAAGACAGTGTGTTATTGTTATTGAAGTGTCTCTCAACAAAACAGTATTGAGTGGTGAGGACGTGATTTTGATTAGGTGGAATGACTCAGCTCTTCCCCTTAAAGAAGAGAGGACTTGTCAGAGCCTTACTTACCTCATGATCTGGGATCTCAGAGGATAGTGTTTTCCCTAGGATGACCCCGGTCAAGTATGTCCAGCATCGAGCCGTGTTGGCAAGGTTATAGCCTCCTGTCTCCATCAAGAATTGTGAAGTTAGGAAAGAATAGTCACAAAACAGCAGGAGAGGGAAAGGGGGTAAGGAAGGAGAGAAAAATGTTTTAATAAAAAGGCTAAAAAGACAACTCCAACTTGCAGAATTTCACCTAAATATCAATTTATGATTTTCGTTTTTGTAAAGACAGGATCTCACTATGTTGCCCAAGCTGGACTCAAACTCCTGGCCTCAAGCAATCCTCCTGCCTTGGCCTCCCAAAGTGCTGGGATTATAGGTGTAAGCTACTATACCCAGTCCCTTTATGATATTTTTAAACTACCTAATGGGTAGACTTTGGTGGACAATCAGATCATACACAGTGTAGAACTGGAAGTACAAGTTCTACAAAGATTAAAGAGACTCTCATCTTCCAACAAATATGCACTCAAGGAATCCAAGGTCCTCAAATTCCAACGAGAGACATTGGCAAGACTGGGATTCCCAGAAGCCAGATCTCTTGATGTGACCTACCCAATGGAAAGAGTTCTGTGATGAATTTTGCAAAAGTTCTATAAAATGACTGCTGGATGTGATTTGTATTTTAAAGCAATTGGCAGATCTAGCCCTAAAAGCATCCAGGAAAGAGAAAAGGAAAATTCTGACAGAAACAGACTTCCTTCTTTTAATATCAGCATTCCTTTTCACCACAAAACATAGGCCTGGTGGCAGAGATCAAAGAAAGTGAGATGAGGAAGGGACCGTTGATTGACACTCTGACCCATCTCGTCAGGTCCTGTCGCAGTCACCCAGCAGTCATATTATACTGGCTAATAATCAGCATATTTTTGTGCTGAATAGATGTGGTCTGCCATGCAAGCACTAGAACAGTGGCCTTTAGCTAAATTCCAACAGTGTAAGGGTAAAATGGAATGATTTCCTAACCTCAGTGTAGCCTAAGGGAAATAGAAGCTGGTCTATTTTAGGTAGGGTGACCATATAAATTATCATCCAAAATGGTATACTTTCAAAAGTAAAAGAGGACACTATTAATCATTACACTGGGATAACATGTATAAACTGGGACATATGATCACCCTTTTCTTAAGCGTTTCTACTACTTGGAAGGCCAGCGATGTTGGGGCTTTTAAAGTGTGTCTTTCAGGCTTCAGTGGGGTCCACTGTGTGGCCATCTCTACTAATTGTCTATGTGTTAATAGTAGCTGAGAATTTCAGTTGAATTGTATAGGTATTAAATACTCCTGACATGGAAAAACTTGAATTTACAAGATAGACTTATTTGGCATGATTATTTAATTTCAAAAAGAGTCATTATAGGTTTTGCTTAAGTATGAGCTGTCTCTTGTGTACATATAATATGACTTGATTTGCAGAAGTTTGATTAATGCACGAGGATTTTCAGGGATACACATATTATATAAGAAGAGTTATATATTCAAAAGCCAAAACTTTGGGCTGAGAAAGCAAAAAAGCTTCAGAAAATGCTAACAGGCTCTTTAAGTAAAGGTTGTAGCCTCAAACAAAAGATGTATGTTGTAAAAAGGTACTTTCTTTCCCCCTAGCTGTACCTGTATCATAATCACCATTCTTAGTGCCATCAAGGAAAGTAATATGTAATGCAGTATTTATCAATTTTATCTTTTTCTTGAGTTAAAGTTAATATATTTCTTGCCAACTTTTCTTAAGAGGTTATCTCTTATAAGCACCTTTAATTTTGATCCCTCTAGGGTTTGAGGCTGCCAAAAGACCAGGCTTGTGCATTTGTGTTGAATGCTCACTTATTTACATAAGACCTCCCTATGATTTCCCCTAATTTGATTTTTTCAACAGGTTGACAAAACAACCAACTATTAGCTCTTCTATAACATATGCATTTTAAGCTCAATCTGTGTGAGCATGTTATTTTAGTACACAAATCCATTCATCCAATGAAATAAAGATTGTTCTTGGTAGGTTGACAGAAGAGTCTAAGCAGGGCATCTTCAAAGGTCATTGTGAAAAGTTCCTTTCTCAAATGTACAAATGCTTCTATTGAACAGACCCAGCTTTCTGTTGGTTAAGTAATACAATTATCAGTATACACTAAAGGCAAGAATGTCTAAGAGATTCTTTGGATCTCTCCATTTTGCTTCAAATCCATAACAAATCCATGCTTTTTGAGGGGAGAGTCATTCTTGAATTCAGCCTAGGTATTTAATTAATTCATGTGTTTGCTATTTATATGTCAGTTGAGTTAGAATTTTAGTAGTATGTTTCCAAAAGATGATTATTAGAACTGAGAATCGAAGACTACACTGAGAGAAGATGGATCAAAGTCTATTGGGGTTAACATCCTCTATCCTTAAGATCTGATGTAACCTTTAACCAAAGGACCTTTGCTCCAGGAATTGAAACTTAGACTTCAGAAGGCCAAGGAGTCAATGCACATGCCAAGCTAAGGAGAAGTGTGTCAGAGTACTTCCTTATGTTGAACTGTGGAGGTGGCAGATTTCATTGACTCAGGCTTCTGGACGACAGGCAGGTTGCTATTATCCAATCTGAGAAAGCCAAGTGTTCCAAGTTCAGTGTCAATGGACAAAATGTGGAGGAAGGTCAACAAATGCTCTTGGTAACCTTCCTCTGTACTCACCTCCTCCCAAAATGAGTGTTGCCAATTGCCACTGAAGGATGTATTTAAGACACTTGCCAATTCCCACAGGAGTCATGTTAAAGGAGCACATGGGATCTCCAGCTATTGTATCAGCTCCCAGCTGTAAGACCACTGCTTTGGGATTAAAGGCTTGGTATACCTCCTTTAGTACACTGTAAAAAGGAGAAAAGATACAAAATATCAGAAAAAGATAGGTCAATTTTGTCTAGGGGTAGTGGGGGTAGTGGGGTGAATTGGAGGTATAGTTGAGTCAGGACATAGTTAAAGAAAAAAATCATAACCTGTCAAACTCATCAAATTTTCTATCTAAAATGGGTGAATCAGACTATATATAAATGATACTTTAATAAACCTGACTTACAAAAAAATTCCCCCTACCTCCACCCTCACCAATGAACAAATTTGCCCTTCTGTTTTAAAACTCAGAATTCCTTGAAATATTCGTGTTAATTTAACTTCAACAGCTTCAACAGGACATAGCATACACATTTACTCCATTTTAAAATCTGGGAAAATAAGACATATGTATTGAATAGTTATTAAAGATTCTTTCTGATAACTTAAGATTGTGACCATATTTGGAGTTTAACACCTGGTTATCAGTGGGGGCTAGGGGTGAGGAGTACATGCTTTGAAAGCATAGATTTTATCAGCTTAGTTTTTATTATGCAAAAGGACTAGAGGGTTATGAAATACAGTCCTCCCCGGTGCATATGTAGCCAGGGTATTATAAGGAAGGGAACTGAAACAACTGATCTAAAGTTATAAATCTGAAAACACCCTAAAGAACAAATTGTAGTAGGTAATAATAAGCATAATTTTGGGTAGAATCATTCAATGCTATTCAATCAACCTAACTGCTTTTTCTGATAGTTAGAAACCTTATAGATGAAAAGGAAGATGTCAATGTGACAGATGACCTTAGTCAGGATTCCAATATTATCATTAATTGAACATTGACAATGTCCAGAGTGCATTCCTAGGAGTTATAAGGTCCCTACTCTCAAGGGGCTTACAATCTACTTTCCAGACAAAACATATACCAGTCCTCAAGGGCCTGAGTACCTCTTACAGAGACATATAAACAAGTGCAAATTAACATACTTCAGAGTTGAGAAAATACAGAGTCAAAAAGTGATCAAAAATGTTGAGGTTAATGACCCCCTCATAATCAACATGTCAAATTACACCAGTGCAGCAAAACCAGAAAAATCCCAGATCCTTCTGAAACTGCAAAAGGAATTCAGGAACATAAAATGCTATCCTCCCAAATTCATATGTAATCAGGGCACTGAAACTATTCAACAGTGCTCAGCCACAGAGGCATTCTTTGACTCAAAGGACTGTTTTGTTTTGATTCCTCATCTACACAAATATTGAGTGATCATAGAGATTATAAGAATATTATAAAAATTATGACATATGGTCCTTAATACAAGGATACTTGGGTCTATTCTCTCTTTCATGTGCTTATCTCCTGGGTGCAGAGGGAAGATAAGCCACCTGAATAGTTTAGACAATATTTATTGAACATCCACATGTACAGAGCACCCCATAAGCTGCTGCTGGGAGACACAGAAGAAGGTGTGATATGTGTTCTAAAAAGGTTTCTAGTAAGGGAGAGGAGAGGGAGGCAAGCAAGACTAATATTCTCTTCATTCATTCTTTCCCTCACTTACTACGCATTTACTGAATGCCCACTGTGAACTCACCATGTAACTGTACCAGATGCTGCGGGAATAAAGATGACTATGGCATAGCTCCTATCTTCATGTAGCCCAGAATAGAGGGAAAGACACAGACTATGTCAATAAATAATTAAAGCACAATGATAAATGAAGTATCAGAGATGGCACAGAGGAGGGAGTAATCAACTTTTCCAGAAGATGTTAGAAAATGCTCTACAGAGGTAACTCTTGACTTAGGTCCTAAAAGATGAGAAGAACTACAATAAGCCAACTCTCAAGATGGCTAAAATGAAAACAATGGTAACAACAATTCCTGGTGAGGATGTGGAGAAACTTGATCACTCACATATCTTGCTGGTAGGAATGTAAAATGGTAGGGCCGCTCTGGAGAAGAGTTGGCAGTTCCTGTCAAAACTATTAATAAAAATGGACTTACCATATGACCCAGCAATTGCACTCATGGGCAATTTATTCCAGAGAAATTAAGATTTATTTTCATGTAGGAACTTGTACATGTATGTTTATGGCAGCTTTATTTGTAATAAACCAAAAACTGAAAAAACTCAGATGTAGTTCAACAGGTACATCCATACCATGGGAATATTGCTCATCAATAAAAAGGAACAAACTATTGATACATGCAAAAAATTTAGGTGGCTCTCAAGGGAATTATGCTAATGAATAAGGCCAATCTGAAAAGAATATATATTGCATGATTCCATTTATATTACATTTGTGAAATAGTAACTATAGAGATGGAGAATGGATTAGTGGTTGCCAAGGGTTAGGGATGGGTGTAGCTATAAAGGGGTAGCACAAGGGAGCCTTTAGATGGTGGTACAATTCTGTATCTTGATTGTGGTTTTTATGAAAGGCTACATGTGTGATAAAACTGCATAGAGCTGTTCTCTCTCACTCCCCCCTCCCCACATGAGTGCATATATAACTGGTGAAATCTGAATAAGCTCTATGGATTGCACCAGTGTCTATTTTTTGATTTTGATGCTGTAGTGTAATTGTGCAAGATGTCAACATTGGAGGAGGCTGGAAGAAGGAGGCATGGAACTTCCCTGTACATTTCTTTGGAACTCTGTACAAATCTGCAATTATTTTGCATTAAAAAGTTTTTAAAAAAAGTATAGCAGTTCATAGGCACGTGGGGTGAAGGTAGGGGAGTTGAAGGCAGGGATGGCTATAGGCGTTACTGGTGGGGGACAAGGTTCAGAGAGGGAAGTGCATATGCAGGAGCAGGAGAGCTTCAAACAGGGAGCGGTGGGATGAAGCTAGAGAAGCAAATGTGGGCTACAAATGCCAGGCAGGCGAATGAGTTTGGACTTTTGCTTAAAGGGTATGAAATGTTTCAAACGTGTGTGTGTATGTGTGTGTGTGAGTGTTGGGGTGTGATTAGATTTCCATTTTAAAGATATTAGAGTCCTAGTGTAGTATACCTACTCTAAAAGTTGATCAGGGCTTTTGCAACAATATAGGCCAATGACAGCAAGGATGGGGAGGAATAGATGGATTTTGGAAATATTTCCAAGGCAGCATTGCTAGGGTTAATGTAGAGTGACCCACAAGAAAAGCATATACATATAACATTTATGATCATTTGGTAATTAGGAGAAAGGAAAAGATAAAGGCAGGCAGGTGTTTCTGGAATAGTTGTTTTAATTATAGCCAGTTAGGAAAAACGAGTTCTCAAGTTCTGATAAAAGCGGCTCTGGATGTGTAGAGAAAAGGGTAATTATAATAGAAGCTTTGAAAAAGGTAGGGTATTTTGTACATGGTGCAAATTTCAAAGCAACTGAAGTAAGGACAGACAGCTTACAGAGGGCTGAATGGTGGACATTCTTGAATTCAAGACTGGAAGTTTTCATTTGATTTGATAGTCAAATGGGAGCCACTGGATAGGTATGAGGTAAGTACTGATGTTGCTAAAAAATTATGCTTAGGAACTTTGCTTTTTTGCTTGCATGTAAGGCTAAAGTGAGAAAGTCTGGAGGCAGAGGGGGTTGGCAAAAAGGGTATTGAAGCATTGTAGGCATGAGGGCAACAGGAAGCAAGGTAAGGTAAATTTGGAAAAAATTTACAGAGCTTGGTGACTGAGTAGGGGTGGAAGGTCAAAGGAGAAAACACACTGTGCCCATTCCTCCAGAATTCCCAGGAGAAGAAAAGTTAACCTTTTCAGGAACTGCTAGACTATTTTCAATAGCAGTTACACCATTTTACATTTGCACCAGCAATGCAAGAGGGTTCCAATTTCTCCATATCCTTGCCAACACTTGTATTTTCTGTTTTGTTCTATTTTGAATTAATTATAGGCATCCTAGTAGGTGTGAAGTGGTACCTCATTGTGGTTTTGATTTGCATTTTCCTGATTATTACTGAAGTTGAATATCTTTTCATGTGCTTACTAGACATTTGTATATCTTCTTTAGAGCAGCAATATCTATTTCAGTCTTTGGCCCATTTTTAAACTGGGATGTCTTTCTAATATTGAATTGTAGGAGTTCTTAATATATTATAAATGAAGTACCTTATCAGATATATGATTTGCAAATATTTACTCCCATTCTGTGGGCTATCTTTGCACTTTCTTGATAGTATCCTTTGGAGCACAAAAGTTTTTAATTTTGACAAAATCCAATTTAATTATTTTTTCTTTTGTTGCTTATGCTTCTGATGTCATATCTGAGAGACCATTGCTTATTTGAAGGTCATGAAAAGTTACATCTGTGTTTTCTTTTAAGAGTTTTATAGTTTTAGCTTTTACATTTAGGTCTCTGATCTATTTTGAGTTAATTTTTGTACATGGTGTGAGGTAAGAGTCCAACTTTATTCTTTTGTATGTTTATATCCAGTTGTCCCAGCATCGTCTGTTGAAAAGACTGTCCTTTCCCCCACTGAATGGGCTTAGCTTCTTTATGTAAAATCAATTGACTGTAAATTGTGTTTTTTTCTATACTCTGAACTCTGTTCCATTGATTTATATGTCTGTCCTCATGCCAGCGGCATACTGTCTTGATTACTGTAGCTTTGTAATAAGTTTTGAAGTTGAGATGTGTGAGTTTTCCAATTTTGTCCTTCCTTTTCAAGATTGATTTGGCTAATCTGGGTTGAATTTCCATATAACTTTTAGGATCCGCCTGTCAATGTGTGCAGAAGTCAGCTGTGATTTACAGCTCCATTTTGACCATGCCAAATCTGTCATCTTACCTCTTCTATTCACTATCTCTGTCAATGCTATTCATTTTTTCAGTCACCTATCTTCAAAACTATGAAGCCCTTTCTGATTCCTCTTTTTTCCTGTTCCTCTTCAATTACCAGTCTTTCACCAATCTCTTTCTCATTCCTTCCTTCCCACTCCCACTGTCGTACTCTAATCTAGCCCTTATGACCGCCTTCGTGGATCACACCAGTAGCTCCCTAAATAGTTTCCCTGCCTCAAGTCTCTTTCCTTCCTAGTCATTTACACAACTACCACCAGATTAATTTTCCTTAGGGATAGTTTTGATCAAGTTACTTCCTTACTCAAAAATCTTCAATGTCCCTTGGTTGTCTTTAGATAATGCTTACAATTCTTAGGCTATGATCCAAAGACCTTCATGATCTGACTCTGAACTACTTTTTAAATCTTATTTTTCGATAGCTCCTTAACCTATATTATTCTTTAGGGAAACTGAACTCTGCATTTTCCCGCAAGTAAGCTTTTTGCCTTGTACTTCCTTGTGCCTGAAAGTCACCTTTGTACATCTCTACCTCACAGCCATTCTTCAAAGCCTAGCTCAAATTTTATCTTCTTCATGAATGAAAATGATAATAATGACGACAGCTACAATTTATTGAGCACTTTATTTAAAACAGAGCACTATTCTATGTACTTTATATGAATAATCTCATTTAACCCTCATAACAATTCATAAGTGGTATGGTTTGGATATGATTTTTTTGGCCCTTCTAAGTCTCATGTTAAAATTTGATCCCCCAAAGTTGGAGATGGGGCCTAGTGGAAGGTGTTTGGGTCATGGGAGTGGATTCCTCATGAATGGCTTGGTGCCATTCTCATAGGAGTGAGTGAGTTTTTACTCTTAGTTCTGGTGAGACCTGGTTGGATTTTTTTTTTTTTTGAGACAGAGTCTTGCTCTCTTGCCTAGGCTAGAGTGCCGTGGCGTCAGCCTAGCTCACAGCAACCTCAAAGTTCTGGGCTCAAGCGATCCTCCTGCCTCAGCCTCCTGAGTAGCTGGGACTACAGGCATGCACCACCATGCCCGGCTAATTTTTTCTATTTTTAGTAGAGACAGGGTCTCGCTCTTGCTCAGGCTCATCTCAAACTCCTTAGCTAAAGTGATCCTCCTGCCTCAGCCTCCCAGAGTGCTAGAATTAGAAGTGTGAGCCACTATGCCTGGCCTGGTTTTTTTTTTTAATTATATAAAAGCGTGTTTAATGATTTAAAATGGGATGTCTGTAGTAGCAAAGATGTGAAATCAACCCAAGTACCCATCAATTCATGAGTGGATTAATAAAATGTGGTATATGTATACCATGGAGTACTACTCAGCCATAAAAAGGACAAATTAATACCTTTTGCAACAATCTGGTTGGAACTGAAGACCATTCTCCTAACTGAAGTGCCTCAAGAGTGGAAAAACAAACACCACATGTACTCCCTATTAAGTTGGAACTAACTGATGAGCACACGTGTGCACAGAGGGAAGTAAAATTCAGTGGAAATCAACTAGGGGAGAGGAGGGGCAAAAACCCACCCAATGGGTACAATGAACACTATTTGGGTGACGGGCACACCCTTAGCCGGGACTCAAGCATTATAAAAGTGATCCATGTAACCTAAAACATTTGTACTGCCTTAATATTTTGAAATAAAAAAGAGATCTGGTTGTTAAAAAGAGTCTGGCACCTCCCTCCCGTCTCTCTTGCCTTCTCTGTCACCACGCGATCTGCACGCGCAGCTCCCCTTTGCCTTCCACCACGAGTGGAAGTAACCCAAGTCCCTTGCCAGCAACAGATACTGGTGTCAGATGCAGACTTCTTATACAGCCTGTAGAACTATGAGTCAAATAAACCTCTTTTCTTTATAAATTATCCAGCCTCAGGTACTCCTTTATAGGAAAACAAATTAACTAAGACAATAAATAAGATAGGTATTATTTTAAATTCTATTTTATAGATGGGGAAACTATAATACAGAGAGGTTAAGAAATGTGTACAAGATTACGCAACTATTAAGTGGCAGAGCTGGTTTTCAAACCCAGGCAGCCTGGCTTCAGAGACCTGGCTCTAACCCACTACTATATACCTGCTTCCACGACTTACTGAGCTACTGTGCGTCAGGTACTGTGCCAGCCACTTCACCCACATTAGTTCATCTAACAGCAGCAGCAGCCACAGCTTTACTGGGAAGAGTGTTAGTCTTGCCAAGCAAGCTTTGATTTTATTATTCCCTCATTTAAAAACCTTCAGTGGCTCCCCAAATGCTTACAGAATATGGTACAAATTTTCGTGGCTAAGAATTCCAGCTCCTCCACGATGTGGTTCCCACCCACTTTTCCAATCTTCTTTGCAACTTCTCCTGCTCATGCATTTTACAGTACAGCCAAACTAAACCACTGCTATCCTTTGTACATAGCTTAGCCTCTCCTGACTTTGATCTTGCTGTAACCTTAGTGTAGAACATCCTTTCCTACAATCTCTGTATATTCACTTGACCCAGATTTTATAAACACACATACACATTCACACACTTTGTAAAGATATAGTAATTAGCTACCCTTTAGAACACGGATCAAATGTTACCTCTTCAATGAAGCCTTTTCCTGAAGTATTTTCTCCCTTTGAATGCCCACAGCATTCTATCTCTTATGGTTCTTACAAGTTTCTATGTTTTATTTTATTCAAATGTGTGTGAATATGAAAATCAACCTCTATCTATCTATCTAACATTTTAAAATTTCCGCTAACTTCCTTGAGGGTGGAATCAATACTTTATACACAGCAGGCATTCAATAAATAGTCATTAAATGAATAAATGAATGAAATATCACTCCAGATTGCTTTTGGGAAAGTTCCCATAACCACTGTAACAGTACTGTTCTCTACACTGCAAATCATTAATTTTAGGTTTTGTGAAAGTATAAAATCTCTTACCCAGAAAGGAGGGGGAGGACAGGCATCTCATTACACTACATTAGTAACTTCCCTATAAACACACAAGATACTCATTTGAAATGCAGTTTTCTTGACGAGAAACCTGATCCTTCAGTGTTCAGTAGTGTGGTTTTCAGAGAAGGCTATGCAAATGAGGAAGAGAAGCTGTGGCAGGTTTTTCTACAGGCTTGGATTTGGGGGCGGGGGTGGGTGCTGAGGAGGATGAAAGCCAGGGGTAATGACATTAATGATGCTTTTAGATAACAGAAAAGCCCAAGAACAAAATTGTAGAGTTAATCTCTTTTCTTTTATTCCATCAGGGTAGACCACAGCTTCTACTGTGTGCCCTTGAGGTCACTCACTGGTGCCACTTTATCTCTAATAACAGGGGCTGGATGTGTTTTGTTTGTTATTTAGATAATTAAAATCCTAAAAGATTCATCTCAGGGTAATGGGATGCCACAGTGATGGTGTGACAGTCACCCTGAATCAATGCTGGTGGTAGGTCTGGTAACCCCAACTTGTCCCTCCAGCGAGGCCTCTGATGGGTACTTGCTCCCAGCAGGTTCCATTTCCTGACTTTCTAGCTTGTGTACCAGCCTAGACCAGCCTTGTCATCTTCACGTTTTCCAACAAGCACTCTCAGCACCCTCTAGAGACTCCTTCAATAGAGTTTGAAGAAATGAGAAATTCAAAGTTGAAAAACCAAGAAGGGTAGGATGCAGAGGGAGAGAAGAAAGAAATATTTGCTACTAATGCTTTGAGGTCCCAAAGTCAGCCTGAGAAAAGTTATTGCCAGCAGCAAAACCTCTTTCTGAGATGTAAATTTTAAACCTATTGCATTTGATAGGATTCAGAGGGGGATTGTGTTAAGGACCCAAAGTATCACTAATCAGTCCCAAATGGGAGCTGTTTAACTTTTCATAGGTACGCTTTCTCTAAATTCACTCAATCCTATCTCAACTCAGGTACTGCTGACTCATTCTGCTAGGGGACGCAGCATATGGTAAATGCCTCAGTGACTCCTGAATATCTATTACAAATGGTTCAGGGATGCAGGGAATTGTGGAGGGGATGGTGGTGGTGGGGGGGTCCCTGCAGTGGAGGATGATGTGTCATTTTGCTGGGGGCCATAGGTGCTTCTTGGAAATATCCAAATGACATTCAATTTCCTATAAGTTTCTTTGTCTGCTTTTAGCATCGGACAAGCTTTACTGGTTCCATAAACAACTAAAATACGTAAAACAAAAAAACCCAAACCCATAAAATAAAAACAAAGCTCAAACCCCTAAACCAACCAACCAACCAGCAAACAACCTCACATCCCTTTTGCTGTTTTAATTTTCACAAAGTAGTTTCTTAACATTTTAAAGGGGCATCTTTTCTCTCACTGCTGAGTCCATTATATAGAAACATAGATTCTAATTGGCATCTTTCTAACATGCCTTGTAGTAATTCTACTCATCAATTATATGTCACCTTGGCAACAGAAAGGGCTGTGCACTATTTTTAGTGTAGTATTACTTATCTCTTGCTATACCTCTTGGAAGTAAACTATTCTCATTCACACAAGGGAAAGTGAGTCATCCAGAATTAAAGGACCTTACCAGTGGCCTGGAGTGAATCGTCAGAGCTAGAATTAGAACACTAATTCTAATTCGAATTCAATGCTCTCCTCACTAAATCCCAGTGCTCTCTGGCTCTCTTCATTCTGAAAGGCCAGAAGCCCCAGGAAGCAGAGTGTATATTATCTGGGCAGGGGGTAGGGTAGGCGGAGAGGCAGGCTGGTTTGGAGAGTTAAGCTAAAAAACAAAACAAAATGGAAGAAGACTTAAAGAGTATGAATCCTAAGGCTAGCTGTGCTAATGGCCCTTTATTTGATCTGGAGTAGGTCACTGCACTATGCTTTATAATCACCAGGACTACTCATAGCATAGATTGCATTCTGCTTTGTGTCACATCATTTGAGCATATATGTCTCATCTGTCCCCCTTTGCAACTCCCATAGCACCTAGCTCAGGGAGAACGCTAGACTTGGAGTCAGATGAACCTGGATCCAGCGTTTGCGTGGCAACTTGGACAAATCACTTCTCTGAACCTCAGTTTCCTTCTCTGTCAAACAACAATAATATTCTCTCCCTCACAGGGTTATTGTGAAGATTAAATGATATAACATTTGTGAAAGTCTTCTCCCACCACCAGGCATATAGTAAGCACTCCAAAATATTGAATGAATAAATAAATGGCCTTAAGTCAGGCCCTTTGAGTGCTATGTTAATTCTTTCAGCCCACTAGGATACTGGTGAGTTCAGCACAGCACACCAGAGCAGTGACTTCCTGAATAGTACTCTAATGGTCTCCAAAGGCAGGGAGAAATTTCATAGTGTCACTGCCTGGTTATACCTGTTCTGGGAATACAGTAATTCATTTTCCAGTGCTGCCAATCTATTACCTTTCACCAAACACAAAATTCACTTTAAGAAGGGGCAGAAATACAAGTGCCTTTCTGTTATATAGAGGTTGGGAGAATATATTATTAAAATTGAAACCGACTTCTCTGATTTCTTAGGCAAAAAATCAGATTGGAAGCCAAACAGCTATTTGGCCTTTGCAGACCCTGGATAGCGATGCCCTTGGGGGAAAGGGGAGAGCTGGAGTCATTCCAAACTGTAGTTACAACATTTGTGTGTATATTTACTGCTTTTGCTGATGCTCTCTGCACTTAGTTTTTACTCTCTAAGCCTTGAAGAATTCACAATTTACCCAGAGTACAATTTAATACGTACGGGTAGAAAATATAGGCCTATATCTCTGTTTCTCATTTCCTAATCATATTTTCTATTCTCCCTATATAAGTGATACTTCTTCTTTTTCAATTCGATTGCTTGGCTTTTCGAACTTCGGTGGACAATAATGATTTGTTAACAATAAACATGCCCCGAGCCCTTCCCTCACCCTTCTTTACCCCTGAGGGCCTCCCTAAGATTCAAAGCTGAAATCCTGCCATATAGTTAGCACCTGGCCCAGCTCATCAAAATATAATATCCTTTCCCAGATGATTGGAAATCTCTGCAATGCCGTCACACAATGAGGTGTGCAAGAAAGAGTTTGGGGATTGATTTTCATCATTAACTTGATATTGCATGGTTTTTGTGGGACTTAAAAAGAAATGCATTTTTATTACTTTTAAGTACTGCACACAGAGAAACTCCAGCTCATCATATTTTAACAGTTATTTTGCTGGGGCAGGATGTATTTTAAACATGCCTATGTTAGAGTGTCTGGTGGATCATTTAGGATCAGTGTCCTGTTGCTTGATGAAATCCAGATCACTTCAATGAAATCCAGATGGGGAAACTGGATCTCTGGCAATGGCTGCCAGATCTTCTCCATATGAAATCTCTCTAGTCTGTATGCAAATTCAAAACTCCATATCCTGGAAATCCCAAACCAATCAAGTGGCGCTCCGCTTCTTAGTTACTGGACTAAACACAGGGAAGCGATTCATTCTTCCCTGAGGAAATAAGCATTTCTTACATACATCTATCTTGGCACAAAAAGGGCTGGCTAAGCGAATTAATAGTGTAAACAGGACTGCACTGGGGAATGTTTGTCCTACTTAGGAGAATAAACTTTTTATGCACTTTGTGCACATCCACTTACATACAAATAATTGATATGCTAATTACAAATGATTCTTAAAGCCCCTTCCCTGAGGTGCTGTACTGTGCTGTTAGTCTAGTTTGAATTACTAGCGTGTCCAGTGCTTGAAAGTAATAAAAATGCATTTAAAAATATCCCATGATTCAGACTGGCTTTCCTCTAATTAGGCTGAGTTAGTGAGGCTTGTCTATATTTAGATAGGATAGATATTTTTCCACTTCACCACTAACATATTTAAGATGGTCCCCCACCCCTCTCCATCCTCCCCAGGACGCTTGTGCATGGAGCTGCCATGCACAAACCCCTTCGCCTGTGGCTCACTATGCGATGGCACTTGCATCATCTGTAGGCAAACAAGCTGCCATTTGCTTTTTAACTTGTTAGCCAGTTATTTGATGTAGCTTTTTTTGGAGTTTTTTTTCTTTAGTCCTTCTTTAAGTACCAGTGGGCATGGCTCTTTCCTGATAGCACAATGGATAACAGTGCACGTACAGCAAAGTCCAGCCAAATGGAGTGTCAGACTTTTTCATCAGGTGCTGGATACCGGATTTAACTAAATCACTGTACAGTCCATGTCAACAGAACACAACGGGGCAGCTCATCAGTCCTGGCAGCTGTTAGGTATATGCAACGTCAGGCACAGTTGTTCATAGGCACAACATGTTGAAGCAGATTCTAAACAGTAGTTCCTCTAGGCTAGACTGAAGGGACAGAGTAGTGACTAAAGTATATAGGAGGAGGATTAGGGCAGGGGTAAAGGGTGCTTGCTGGAGAGCAGATGAGAGGAATAATAAGAATTTTGATGTTAGAACATCCTATGAAACACAGAGTCAAGTTTGTGATTTTTTTCAGGGCAGCCCTATGATAAAGGGTGTACTTCTCAAGATTTCCATTTAGGAGCAAGGTCTTCCTGTCTCTAGAGAGTCTCGGAACATGGTCTAGCACCAGAACCTACTCAACTGCTGCCAAAGAATCAGGTCACTTTCTCCAGGGGGCAGTGATCAGTCAGCACTAAGACAGCAGGGAAGATGGACATCAGAGTAACAGAACAAACCCACAGAATTCCAAAAGATTGTCCTCCTTGATGCAAATGAAAAAATATCACCTATGAAGACCTATTTGCTTGGGGTAGGGAAGGGGTGATGACATGGTGGCAGTGTAACAGAGGGAACGGCCTGATAAAGGGTAAAATGTTTTATAAGGTATCTCTTTAAATCTACCCCCCAATATTTTTGGGAATTAAAACCAGCATCCCTGTCCTACGCCAGTAATCAGAGGGGCAGGGGAATGTCCTTTGTACCACAGGAGATGGCTCAACAGAATTGTCTGGGCAAAGGTCACAAAACTGTCTACACTGGAGATGCTATAAACAGCAATAGCCCAAAGCTGAAAACTCCCTTTACAAGCTCTGTATTTCTGCTTATAGATGGGACAATGGTACTTTAAGAAGAGAGTCCGCCATTCTCCTCATTTTCTGGCAAATTGATAAACTTCTCTTTCCTTCTCCTGAAACCACTTGTCTTCATTCTTCTGATGCAGCCTTGGGGACAAGTGCTGAACTTTCAGTAATAGCAGAGCTACTTGGTGTAGTTCGGGAATTGGTTATGAAAGACACTGGTTGAGAGGGTAGGAGAAAAATACTATAAGAATGGTCCCTCTAACCATCTGGATTTAAAGCCTTAAGGATTAGGTGAGGGAAAACCCCAGTTCTCCACTGCAACCTTAAACAAGTCTTGAGGGGTGGCAAGGTGAGCTCACTGACTGAGGGTTCAGGACAACTCAGATAATGAAACATAGTAACCCCCTCCTCCAAATTAGCCCACATTCAGAGGCACTTAGTGCCTTTTGGATTTAATATGTTAAAAGACACATCAAACTAGGAATAATAAATGAATGGCCCACTTTGGCCTCATTTCCACCTATGGCTAACGTTAACAGTGAATTTAATTAGTATCTGAGTCATCCATTTTCCCAGAAACAATAGGTAATTTTACATCTGACATACCACAGAGAGGCAGGATAGAAGTTTATCAAATAGAACAGAAGCATTTAATACAAATACCTTACAGAAGGCTGAGTTCAAAGTGCAAGGCTTATAAAATGAATTAGCAGCTTCTTTTACCTTTATCATTGGGCCAAAGTGAGCTAGTGATTATCAAGGTAGTGTAGCTGTGACCAACTGAAGTGAGGTAGAATAAGTTTGTAAACAATTTTTACCAGCTCTCAGATTGTAATGAAAATGAGGATGAAGATGGAAAGCTATATAACTATTTGTTCTCAAATGCAAATTTCTAGAGAGTTCACCCCTCCTCATCAAATGAAAGAATTTTTAAAAATTTGTATTGCTTAAGATATTTATGTATGAATATGTGTGTATGTGTTGCTTTTGGCACATCATCAAGCTCAAAGGAGTAAATTATAATTGTTGGGTTCTCCTTCACTAGAGGTCTACCTGCTTCTAAAGCTGAATGATAAGGAGTCTCAGAGTCCCAAGTAGAAGACAAATTCCAAATGACTTATAATGAAAGCAAAACCTATCATCATTAAAACATCTCTCCTTTAAATATTAACATTAAAAGTCAATAGTGGTATATGTATACCATGGAGTTCTACTCAGCCACAAAAAACAATGGTGAACTAGCACCTCTTGTATTATCCTGGATAGAGCTGGAACCCATTCTACTAAGTGAAGTATCCCAAGAATAGAAAAACAAGCACCACATGTACTCACCATCAAATTGCTATTACCTATCAACACTTAAGTGCACATATAGTAATAACATTCATTGGGTGTTGGCAGATTGGAGGGAGGAGGAGGGGATGGGTATGTATACACCTAATGTGTGTGGTGCACACCATCTGGGGGATGGATATGCTTGAAGCTCTGACTCGGGTGGGGCAAGACAATATAATTAACCTAAACATTTGTACCCCCATAATATGCTGAAATAAAAATATTAAAAAATAAAAACAAACAAAAAAGAGTTTTTTCAACATTTTCTTCTAGAATTCTTATAGCAACAAAGAAAATAAAATACCTAGGAATATATTTAACCAAGGAGGTAAAAGACCTCTACAGGGAGAACTACAAAACACTGAGAAATGAAATCGCAGAAGATATAAATAAATGGAAAAAGACATCATGCTTATGGATTGGCAGAATCAATATTGTTAAAATGTTTATACTACCCAAAGTGATTTACAGATTCAACACAATACCCATTAAAATACCAATGTCATTTTTTATAGATCTAGAAAAAATAAGTCTGTGTTTTGTATTAAACCAGAAAAGAGCCCAAAGAGCCAAAGCAACCTTAAGCTAAAAGAACAAATCATGGTGTGTCACTTTACCAGACTTTAAGCCATACTACAAGGCTATAGTAACCAAAACAGCATGGAACTGGCACAAGAACAGAGACATAGACCAATGTCAGAACAGAGAACTGAAATATAAAACCATGCCTACATTGCCATCTGATCTTTGACAAAGCAGACAAAAACATATAGTTGGGAAAAAAATCCCTATTCAATAAATGGTGCTGGGGAAATTGAATAGCCACAAATAAAAGACTGAAACAGGATCCATATCTCTCACTACTCACAAAAATTAATACAAGATGGGTAACAGATTTAAACCTAAGTCATGAAATTATAAGAATTCTAGGAGATATGAATTTTAAATATGGTGGATACACTGCCTTCAAGCTATCTACAGTCACTGGGAAAATAGTACTTCAACAGAGAATGTAAGAATGAAGGACATGCATTTAATGTTGCCTTCCTGATGTCTTGTGGTGCTCATAAGACAGATATAGAAAGTAATCAAGTGGTTATTCCATACTGAATAAAGAAGTTAGTCACAGGAGAACTTTAAATGACTGTGTCATAGCTAACGTTTATATATTGCTTACTAAGTGACAAGATCTGTGCTGAATACTTTACATAAATCAACTCATTCACCATCCCAGCAGCTCAATGAGGCAGATAATCTTATCCAAATAATACAGCAGAGAATACTGAGGCTTTCTAAAGTCAAACAGCATGTCTCTACCAGCTATTAATGGTATGTAGCCAAGTCTCAAACCCACATGTCTGACTTCAAATCCACATGCTCTTAATTGTCATGTTAGACTAAATCTGCTATGTTTTTAATTAGAATAAACAATTCAGGATCTTCTCAATTGGACAGTAGAGCTATAAGCAAATTATCCATCTTGTATACAGAAAAGAGTTGATCAAAAAACAAATGAAGATTTCATTATTTTAATCTCTACCATCGTCTATAGAATTCTAAGCTTGTTTTTCCTTAGGCAAGCATTTGGAAGTAAGTGTTAGTGTCTTGCTAAAATAATATATTAATGGTTGAAAACTAAAGTTGGAAGAGTTTGCAATAAAATTGTATGACACAATTAAATGGAAGTTTCAGATAAATTCCATTTTAAATTAGCATCCTGTATTTTATCTAGCAACCCTACCTAAAATTGTCACTTCTGGTATAGCAATTCCACTGGTTCTAATCTCAGTGGAATGGTGTCAAGTAGACCTAGAGCACTTAGCTCTGAATGTTTTAGCTCACTGTTCACCAGACCATGTGGTGTGTATAAATGGTAAACGGTGCACCATTTAAAGCTTGATCATTTTATAGTCCCATTGGGCACAGTAATGGGGTAACATAGTATTTCCTTTTTCCAGTATCATGGCAATGAGGTAATTTTCTTTTGATAATGTTCTAGATAACTGAGAACTAGCACTTCATTTTAGCCTTTTTTTTTTAAGTGCACACTTGTCTAAAATGTACCAAATGCTTTTAGGACTCATTAGAGAGTATGTGGAATATTATTCATTCACTGCTGTGATGAGGACTGAGCCAGTGGGCAGAAGATCTGAATTCAAGACTTGCCTCTACCACTTATTATTTGTTTTCAAATTATTCTTTCAGATTCTAATATGTAATCTGAGGATACTAATATATGAAGAGCTTAGTTCAAAGAATTAACATGAAAGTTGAATGAGATGTTGAATGAGCCAGCACATTTTAAGGTGTAAAACCAGAAAAAAACATATATAGTGATATTAATGACTTTAGTTAGCATGGTGTGCTCTGTGTATTTCTAGAGGTATTTGAGGAATATTTTTCCTATACTTAGTGATCCTGGAATGCTATAAATTTTTAGATTTGATGTCTATTCTCTGATATCCCAGTATCAAAATTTATTTGGCAGTGTCATTAGCAGACACTGTTTATCAGTCAGCCCTGCTTCTATTTTTAGCCCATTGCTTTATACTCTTACCTTTTAATTCTTTAGACTGAGGATAAATTCCTAAAAGATAGCTTCATTTCTCACCTATCACTAAAACATGTAAACTTTTAAAATTTGTTATTCAAAGACTTTTTATTTATTATTCATTCTTAGCTAGGAGGTTATGTTTCAGATATTATTAATGATACATAAAAATAGCTACAGTATATTGAGTGTCTACTTTATGCCTGGCTTTGTGTTAGATGTTTTAAAAATGTATTTATTCTTTATAACAATCCTACCAATATGTAATAGTATTCATGCATTTTGTATGTGTGCATTGTGACTCAAAAGTTTTTGTTAAGCAGAAGACAAATTTATTTAACTATGTTGTATTAGAGCCCAGAATCATATTGGGGTATGTATTTCTGACTTACAAGCCCATGCTCAGAGAGAAAGACCTTTGATGAAATAGTAATATCTCTGATTTGTCATATATCTTTCTTTTAGGTTCAAACTGTCATCTGATTTCTTGTTTATTATAATGACATTTCTGTTTGAAAAAAAAATAGATGACATTCCCATTTTATAGATAGATAAGAGGGCAAATGATTCACTTGTAATAATAGATACACAGTGATATAGCTTACCCTTGATCATTTCAGGTGTTTTTCTAGTGCTCCCATAAATCTTAAATGATTGCTTTATCTTTGCTTTATGGCATTTTTGTCTTTTTTGGGTGTTAGAGCTTGGAGGCTTAGAATATTGTATGTTTCTGGAGAAATCATTTAAATGATAATACATTCTATTCCATACCATTTCAATCTGTTGGTGGCAAAAGCATTTACACAAATCCAATGATTTGGCTCTACACTGCTACGCATAAAGCAATAGTGCTCCTGGGTTTTTGTGCCCACCAAAATTGCAGCTTTGTGGGGAAATGAATGGAAGCATAAGATTTGGGTGAAGGAAGTAGATAATTGTGGTTCTTAAATAAGGCTTGTATTTGTTGCCAGGAAATCCTTAGAAACCAATAGAGCTTTCTTGGCTAAATCTCCAGGGTCAACTTCCTTACTGAACAGAATCCAAAAGGTAGATTCATTACAAAACACTGATATATCAAATATAGTAAGCATTTTAAAGCCATTATTTCAATTCAGACAGATTTGAGAAACTGATTTAGATTCCAACGTCTATGTTTTAAAGATGCCTAAGAAAATATGATCTAATTAGGCTAATCATATGACCGGCATATGAAAATGCAACTCTATAAACTTTTGATGATAATCTGTAAGATGGGAAATCCAGATACTAGTTCTTCAACAAGAAGGTTCTGATTCAAATAATGTGCTTGGCAAATGTGGCTTGAAATACTATAATGTGATGATATTGTATAAATGATATGAAATGAAAGCAAAAATAATAACTGTAATAAAAATGATTAAAAGTAATCACCTCGGGTTGGGGATGATATAACACACAACATACATGATTACACAATGACATGTATGAGTTACACGATTATCTCCTAAATTTTTACTCTATGTTCTTATATATATATAAGATAGATATATATGAGTCTGCTGTATTTTGATATTTATCTATACCTATTTAATGTATCTATTTATCTTTTTATCTATTAGTATCTCAGTGCTGATTGCACTAGCTACCTCAAAAATAATTGCTATTTCAGTAAATAATTTGGGTATATTATAAACAGCCATAGTATTTATCAAATCTGTGGCTCTAGATGTTCTATTTAGTAGTATTATTGTAATACTCTATTAGCAAGAACAAAGAATAATTTAGTTTTGGAGGATACATTGTTTCTATAAAAATAAGAACATTAAAATTAATAATAATAAGTTATACTTGTAGAATGTTTTACATTTACAAAAACTGTTACCTACTTTTTAAAAATAATTAATTATTTTTATTTCAGCATATTATGGGGGTACAAATGTTTAGGTTACATATATTGCCTCTGCCTTTCCTGAGTCAGAGCTTCAAGCATGTTCATTTCCCAGAGGGTGCACACTGCACCCATTAGGTGTAAATATACCCATTCCCTCCTTCCCCTCCCACCTGCCCAATACCGGATGGATGTTCCTACTATATGTGCACATAAGTATTGATCAGTTAATACCAATTTGATGGTGAGTACATGTGGTACTTGTTTTTCCATTCTTGTGATGCTTCACTTAGTAAAACGGGCTCTAGCTCTATCCAGGATAATACAGGAGGTGCTAGATCACGATTGTTTATTGTGGCTGAGTAGAACTCCATGGTATACATATACCACATTTTATTAATCCACTCAAGTATTGATGAGCACTTGGGTTGTTTCCACATCTTTGCAATTGTGAATGGTGCTGCTATAAACATTTGAGTGCAGATGTCTTTTTTATAGAATGTCTTTTGTTCTTTTGGGGAGATGTCCAGTAATGGGATTGCTGGATCAACTGGTAGTTCTACTTCTAGCTCTTTGAGGTATCTCCATATTACTTTCCACAGAGGTTGTACTAGTTTGCAGTCCCACCAGTGGTGTATGAGTGTTCCTGTCTCTCTAAATCAAAACCACAATGAGATATCACTTAACTCCAGTGAGAATGGCTTTTATCAAAAAGTCCCCAAACACCAGATGTTGGCATGGATGTTACCTATTTTTTGATCTCGTTTAAAAGTTAACCTTCATAATCTATCCTCACTTTGGTATCTTTAACTCTTTCCTTCCTTTCTTGTTCCTTCCTTCCTTCCTTCTCCCTCCTTCCCTCCCTCCCTCCCCCCTTTCTTCTCTTTGCCATCAGCTTGTTCTAGCCACTGCATGTTTCTTCCCTTCTTGCATGTTTCTTGAAAGAATAGTCTAGTTGTTTTTTCCACTTCCTCACCTCCCACTCATTCTTTCCACTTCATCTTCCATTATTCAACAAATACATACACTGTTCTTGACATCACCATTCCTAGTTGCTGAATATAATGGGAATTTCATTTTTATAGTTAAAAGAAGTAATAAAACATCTCCATTTAAAAAGACTCACTTCTTTTCTTCTAATTATAAAATCAATGCACCTATTCCTTCATCTTTTGATGTTCCATGATCCAGGTGATGGTCTACCTGCTAGAGCAGTGACTAACAGGCAGGATCTCTGCCCTCATAGAAATTACATTTTAATGTGCAGAAGAAGAAAATGAACATTTGCACAAATGTATGAGGTAGTAAATAAGATATTTTCAGATTGTAATAATAGAGAAAATACTACAAGATATTGGGAGACAGAGAAAGACTGCAGGGTGGGTCTCTCTGGACTCTGGAAGGCAGGATGCTTTGGAAGTGATCTCTGTGGGGGTGATTATGAAAAGCAGACCACTATGCAAAACAGGAGGGAGAGCCTTCAAGGCAAAGTGAACATTTAGTGTAAGGTCTAGAGCAAGCTTGACAGAAGGGATGGAGGGAAAGCCAATGTGGCTGAAGCATAGAGTATGAGGGAAATAGGGATATGAAAGGAGATCAGACAAGTCGAGAGGAAAGATGATGTTGGGCTTTGTCTACAGTGAGAAATTTAGATTTTATTCTCATTTCAATGATTAGGTAAATTCTAGGAATTTAAACAAAGGGTGGGGCTGGTGGGGTTGATTTACATTTCATAAAAATCATTCTGGTCCCTATGAGGAGAAAGGGCACTGGCCTTATCAATTGGAGCATTCTACCCTAAGAGTTGATTTCTGTATTGGATTTGTCTGTTAAAGGCTATGCCATTGTAATTAGTTAACAGCAGGTCTGAATCTTAGGTTAATGTACATAAATGTTCTAAAAAGGCTTTTAAAAATATATTGCCTTACATGACCTTTATTTCCACAGAAGTGTCTTAAGCTCAAAGGGAGGCAAGGTAGTTGGATTCCAGGCCCACATCAGACGTCCCATTCTTTTTTCCTTCCACATTCTGGTCTATAGACCAGTTAAATTTACATTCTGTTTTTATGAGGAAATGATCTTTCTCACTACATAGCAGTTTTATAATTCTTGCTTTTTTACAATTAAATGTACTTTTAACATTAGTGGGAGGAGAAGGGTTTCAAAAAACCCAAAAGTCTGCATCTCAGTGACTATAACGGAAACATGTAACATGGCAGAGATGAGTGGGAGAAAGTCCAGGAGATTTAATTGTAAGTCCTCCACTTTGACAATTTTTCACTTCAACATCCTTCACTGCCAAGGTTACCATTTCTCAATTTTCCTGTTTCCCTCGTGCTCCTTGCAAGCTACTGCTGCTTGGGGAGCAATTTCAAGGTTTCATCTTCTATGTGTATTTATCTTTCAGTTTCCAGTTTCTTTTCACTCAATTTTTGCTGTTGCAAAATTCACTTAAATTTTGCTGTTTTTACAGATGAATGTGACAATCTAAGTTGTGGTGGAAATTTTTAAACAGAGACCCGGTGGTTAGCAAATAGAATAAGAAGGGAATGTTCCTCCTTGTGTGCTCTCATACAAGGCCAAGAAGAAATGTATCTTTTGTCTTTTTTCCTTTAGGTTTTTTCTCTTTGTTATTGTCCCTTTGTCAAAAATCCTTGATCACTACATTACATTTCACTTCATTCAAACTTGATTGTTATTTAAAAATCAGAATGGAAATGTTCAGGATTGGATTTCTCTCTTCTTTTTTCCTTCTTCTCAGTTTGCCCTGTCATGTTGCACACCCCTCCTCTTTCTCTCTTTCTTCCTGTTTGCTTTGTCCTAATTTCATCCTAAGGAGATGACACACACTTGCTTCTTCCTCCTGTTGACAACTATGCAATGTATTTGGCTGTAAGACACCACCAGCATTCAACAAATACTCATTTACCAGTTAGTAAGTGGGACCTTGGATTAGGCCCTACATATTCACAAATTTATGGGGCACAGTTCTTGTCTTTAGGAATCTTATATGAGAGTGATGAATGGAAATAAGTAAGTAGATAGTAATACTGTGTGGCAGTTGTGCATAAGAAGGGCACTCGACACAGTCTTGAACAAATCCTGAACCATGGTTCCAACCTGAACCATGACCAGTGAAGGGAATGGTGTCAGCCATGGAGGTTAGATCTAGCTGGATGTCATTAAGGAAATTTGTAGAATTAAAATATAGATCATGAGTGTGTGTGTGAAGAGAGAGGTGGAGAAGAAGAGCATAAAATAAGATTAGAGACATAAAAAAGAAGCAAAGCTTTTTTTTTTTTTAACTCTGCTACAGAATTTTTATACCCTGATAAATATCTCTAGCCATTTTTTTTTTAATTTTGGTTTATTTGTTTGTTTTTGAGCATAAAAGGGAATCATGTGAAGGCTTTAAGTAAGGATGTCTCAAGATCAGAGTTGTTACATATTTGGCTACAGCATAAAGAACACAATACATTGTAATTACATTACATTCAGTCAACAATATTTATAGGCACTATTAATAATGTAAATACTGAAAATATAGTAGGTAGTGAAAAAGGCAGACACAGGATCTGCCTTCAGGTCCAGAGGAGGGCAATATGGGTGGCAGAAGTCCAGGTAGGATGCTGCAGCCAGTGAGAAATTTTGGTGGTCTGAATTGTAGTATTGCACTAGGGATAGATATACATGTATACATGTAATAGATATTCAGGAGGTAGTATTGACAATCATGGTAATTGACTGGATGGGAGTTGAGGTGGCATGAGATGTAAAAAATAGCAGTCATTACAGCCTCCCCAAAATTGACCTTCGTTCTGCTTTCTTTTTTTAGACAGCTTTGCAACTTCGTGGGTGTTTCTGTTTCCATATATCTAGTTATCAGTTCTGTCATTCCATTGGGTGGGTACATGATGGTAAGGAAAATATGCTGGGTCATTGCTCTTGTAGCAGAGCCATTTGCTGTGGGAAAGCTATTATCAAGAATTATGCTAAGCAGCTCTTCCTGTCAGATGTGTTTTTCTGTTCATTCTGCTATGTGATATAGAGTACAATAAGGTTGCAGGGATTGGATACAGAAGGGGAGACAGGTTGAAAAAATGTGGGAAAAAAGAGAAGAATCTTAAAACAAAACTAATAGTAAGAGTACTGAGAGAGGAAACAATGGCAATAGATGAAATATTTGAAATGTGCATTTGGTTTACTGAGAAAGAATACTAAACCAGATTATTATTGCAGCTCAATATTTCTCTGAGCGGCTTCCTGAGGACACTAGTATCCTATGTTACTCTGTGGAGAAGGTTCCTAGAAAATGTTTCTAAAAGAGCATACTTAATAATAAGCCTCTTGTTTAAAAAATCTGGTTAAATTTGTTGAACTTAGAATTTTCTAAATATTTTCCCCCTTTGTTTTTTACTAATACTGTATTAACATTCTATGAAATTGGTGCCTTGCAGAATGCACTTAGGGAAATACTGGGTCTAATTGAGTAATAATCACAGTGATTAAGATTTATTATTTGCTATGCATAGTGTTAAGACCCTTACATGGACTGTTTCATTTAATCTTCATACTAACAACACAATGAAGTAGATATTATTATCATCCTCATCTTACTGACAACAAAGATACTCTGAGTTATTAAGTAATTTGTTCAAATTTACAGAGCCAATAAACAGGAAGTATGATTTTGAATCCAAACAGTCTGATCTAAAAGTTCAAATACTTATTACCTTGTACATTATCTTTGGCATGTCACAAGACTAAGGTTGTGTTAGCAGCTGTTGGTGCTACTGAAACTTCCTTCAGTGATCTCATGAAAGAGAATAGCTTGCCAAGTACTCAAGAACCATAGTTCAATGATCAAATATTCTCTAATATCATAATCATTGAACCTTTAGTACATGCCAGTTAATGGGCCAGGTATTTCACATATATTATCCTGAGTTACAGTAGAAGGAACCAAAGTAGGAAATCCAAAAAAAGTAAAAATGTGTACAGGTCACATACTTAGAAGCCAGGAGAGCTTGGACTCAAACCCAGACAGTCCGACACAGGAGTTGATGCTTTTAAATCATATAATACTGCCTCCTCAACATGTGAATTAATGAGCACAGCTTCTCCACACCATGAAAGGTAAACATATATCTATATTAAAATACATAATATATTTATTTTTACATGTATTTATCCATGTGTTTGAAATTGTACAGTCATCTTTGCTACCACTAAGTCATATTTTTGGAAGTAGAATGGTTGGGAGGTGAAGGTATAAGGCAAAGAATAATTTAAGAGAATTCAAGAGAAAGAGGAATCAGGCTAGGTCAGGAAGTGACCCCAGGAAGTTGCATTAAAACCAGGGCAGGCAAGAATCTGCAGGTCAAGCAAAAATGGAGTTGAGTGTAGGATCTAAAGGCACCTGGTAACGGATATATATTTTACCTCCCTCATAAATAAATGCAGATGAATTTGATTTCATATCAGTTTTTCTTATCCCTTGGCTAGGGATTAATATAAGAATTTTAGAATTAGACAATTCTGAGTTTGAATTTTTATTCCATCATTAAATGTGACCTTAGACAAATTTCCATATATGAAATATATGTCATATATGGAATGTCATATATTGTCATATGTGAAATGGGAATGGATATACCTACATGCCAAATTTGTTCTGAGGAACAAATGAAAGAACATATAAAGTGCTGGAGAAAGTAGGTGGTGAACTTTTATTATAGGTAGCTATTATTTTGTTATAACATTTTTTGGTTCCCCATTTTTTGGTTATAACATTTGATGGGCTGAACTTGAAAATGTTAATTTGGTATTTTTCATTCTGTTCTTCCATTTTTCTCCTACTTCTGATAAAGTATAGCAAGATGGATTCCAACAACATTGTGTCACCTGTAGCAGAATTGTGTGTATTAGATGGGTCAGGTTAATTTGCAATAAGGAAGGTATGTTACCAGATAATTTTTATAAAAAGCACATTAGGAATAATAGATTTGAAGTGACTTTATTCTGTGCAGGAATTCATCTGAGCAGTTTTATCTAAACTGTTTACCTTGACCATTTGACTTGGCATTGAAGAAGAAATCTTTAGGAAAAAAAGCAAAGTAATAAAGTATTTATTTAAAGATTATTCAAATGACTGTGTCTTGGATTTTGTTAATAAATTAGATCTACCTTTATCTGAAGAGAAAAATCATAATATTTCCTAACTGATTTAGGCTATTAGCTGTCTACTTCTTGCATCATATCAAAGTACTTGGGAAAACTTTTATTTTCTTTGCTCATAGTTTATATACAGTGAATAGCATTTTAAATACAAGTAATAAAATTGTCAGGTGTTCAATGGTTAAGGTGTTGTGGAAGGCTTTAAGTGTAGCACAATTATAGTGGAAAAGTAATGATTTCCACATACTTAGGATTTCTTTTTTATTTTTCAGGATGAGTAAGAGATACTTACAGAAAGCAACAAAAGGAAAACTGCTAATAATAATATTTATTGTAACCTTGTGGGGGAAAGTCGTATCCAGTGCAAACCATCATAAAGGTAAGCTCTTCTATTTTCTTTCTCAACTATTGTATCTGTGGAAGATAACTCCCCTTATCACAGACTGTTGTGTTCTGTCTCCACTTATCAGTTAAATTTTACTATGTATGGGTTTTCCCTGGCAATTCTCTTTATGTAAAAATGCAGAGAGTTATCCTTAAGGTGGCTTTGATAGGGAAAACATGACATTTCCAGAATTACTGCCATTTCTGCAAATAGCGTTCAAAGAAAATGAAATTGTATCTCTGCCTTTCCTTCTCTTTTAAGATGATGATGTCAAAGTGTTAAAAATGAGTTTCAGATTGCACTCATCCTCATAAAGAAAGCATTTTGAATAATATATATATTAATAATATGTCTATTTGTAAATTTTCTTTCAACGCTTTTTATGGATTGTATTTTTTTATGCCAGAGTACTACTTTGACCATCATTAACACTATGCCTTGTATGGTATTCAGCAGGCTCAATTCTGCCGTAGAACAGAGCGAGGATATTGTTCTATATGTGTGTTAAGCTGGACAGTGGAAAATTATGCTCTTTCTGTTCTCTTTCTTGGCCATAAGACTCAGTATAATGAATAGCTGCCTTCTCTAAATGAATTAAAATGGGGCTATTTCCGAACTGTCCCTACCATAATCAAGTATTCATAACCTGAGAAGTCAATTTAGATTTTTCTGTGAAATATGATTTTACAATTCAGTTTTCAGCCTACTGTAAAGTCTAGAGACTAGCAACTTACTTTCTTATTCTATTTTTGGGTGAAGGAGGAATTAAGATTGCTTTGAATTCTGTAACACTTAAATTAGTTGCACATGTCCATTTAATTAGCATTACACAGAACATTAACACAAGGGAGAGGAAAGATGTGGTATGTATGAGGGACTGATGCCTATAAGACAAACCTCTTCCCCCTGTATTTAAAACCAAAGAGAGACATCTTGCAAATTAGAATTTTATGGAGTTACTTCATATTTCATAATCCTATTTTCTATACACAGTGTGTTTGTGTGTGTGTGTAAACATATTTTTTCTCCTTTTCTTTAATACAGCACACTGATCAACAAAGCAGACTTTAAATTCTCTTTAATAATTGTTTTCAGTGTAAAATTAAAAAGATGTTGAGGAGGACATTCCCTGTGGCCCCAAATTGGCAACAATGAACCAGACCTCGGGACAAAGTCATGTTAAATACTCACCTTTTAAAAGAGTTGTAAATTGCTGGGGTCAGGCCCTGCCTTGGGCTTAACAAGAGAACACACACCATCCATTCTCTCCCCAGTGGTTGGTCACCCCCATACCCTTTCCCAGCCTATAAAAGAATAATTGAGAGAAGTTGGGGGATTCATAGGAATTGTGGGTGTCAGCCTGGCATAGCAAATGTTCATGATAAAGAAACTCTCTCAACTCTAAAGCCAGGTTGTGGGGTCTGTAAGAGAATCGCGAAGATTGCCTGTAGTGTACATTGCGTACCATTGTTAAAGCTACTTTTAAGAATTTGTAAGTTGTGTTCTGTTCTACACTAACTCCAGAATTAGTATCTTTTCTTACATCTTGCCAAGAAAATAGTTCTTGAACATGAAAAATTACACATTGTGTCAGAAAACTTACTTAAATTGCCAAACCAAGTACATTACAGAAGACAGACTTTTTCGTCATTTTGCAGTTCCATTTCCACCATGCCACAGATATTTTGGATGATGATTTTATGAAAGGTTTTTCCCCTCTTCTCTACTTCCCTCCCTTCACATTCCTTCTTTTCATTCTTCCTTCCTTTTTTTCTTTATACTTTCTGTACAAAATGCTCTTTTCATACAGAAAGTATAAATAGCTCAAAATGAGCTATTTTACACATAAAATAATAAGTGTAATGTATATATAAGTTTTAGAACATGTTCACAAAATGAACACTAGTGTACTCACTATCCAAAAAAGACTAGGGCGCTATCTCCCTAGGAATAAAGCCCAGACCTTGGAGATATCTGGGGTGTATCTGACCCTTGGAAAGATATATTTACATTCTAAATGGTTAGGGTGAGAACCTAGGATCCTTTCTATCTCATTCTTGTTTATGTGATTTATTGAAAGAATGCTCTCAGGGGAAGGTGAGTGAGTGAAGCAGGATAGAGCAGGAGATGAAAAACTAAACACAAATAGAGTCTCATCTCGAATAGATTAGTATGGTTTTTTGGAGAAGCTCTGAAATGTGAATTGTTCCACAGAGATGATCCCTCCTTGAGGCAAAATGGATGGCCTTTTCCACACTTGTGTCCATTGGCCATTAGCTATTGGTCTGTTCCCCATGGCAGGGAGCAGCCTCCCTAGGGAAGTGGCTCCTCTTTAGCAGAGGGTAAGTCTCCAGAGAAGGGGGTGTCTATGAACTGTAATCAGCTAACATTTATAGCAAGTGGAGGAAAGGTACACAGTAATTCACTACTTGTAGCCTTCAGATTCACCTGCTTCTCACTCAAGGTCACTCCGTCCAGGCAAAGCTTATCCAAGATTCTGGTTGGTCACAATTTCCAAGAAAACTTACTTGAGGAAGAATAGTGGGGGTGGTACCACTAATGCAGGTGGTATCAAGGTCATTATTGATACTCATTATTTGCCCCCAATCCCCTAGGCCTTCTAAGTTTCTCTCTCCTTCAGCTAGTGCTTCTACTCATGTAGGAGGCTTGCCTGATGTTTTCCTGAGAGTTCTGAGCCTTGGGTTACCATGCTCTTAGTGCTATAGTTGTTGCACTTAATACATTGTTAGTTATAACTTGGCATAGGAATGCCATGAGATGCCCAAGTGAATCATCCCAGTGCCTAACATATTCCTGCCAGCCACTGGTATACAATGGTGGCCCTCTTATTCATGGTTATCAGGATAGTTTACCTTATTGATTTTTAACTCCTTTATTTTCTTGCTAGTTTACAGGTATGAGGAGCCCAGACTGATCAGGCAACAGCTGTATCTTTATGTTGAGTGAGACTCTTACTATTTTCTCTGGTAAAAGCAGTAATAAGTATACTAGTCTATTGGTCATTTCAGAAGAATATTTCAGATTGAATATTTCTAATGGAAACGTTGTTTGTTTACTCAATGATTTTTGAGTGCCTGCAATAAGGCCTAAGAATATAGCAGTACATGAAAGAGACAAAAATCTTCGTCTTCATGAGGTGTTTCTCCTAGAAGAGAGAAAATAGATAATACAAAGAAAAATAAATCAAATGGCATGCATTATGGTATAAATGCTCTGGAAAATATCTAAAGGAAGAAAGAGGTATAGAAAGTGTTCAGGAGGCATTATAATTTTATATAGGTCTTTGGGTAAGATCTAAAGTTTCCAATGGAGCCCGCTAGGGGAATATCTGGGGGAAGGTTGTTGCAGGCAGAGCAGCAATAGGTACAAATGCTTTTGAGCATGCCTGGAGACTATTAGAAACAGCAAGGGGGATGGTGTGCATAGGGCAGAATGTATAAGGGAGAGAGTGATAGGTCATTACAGAACAGGTAAATGTACAAGATGAAAGAACTGAATAAATAAATAGCTCTATGAAAATACCCTGTTCTCAAGAGAAATCAAATGGAGAATTGTGTTAGCTCATTTTCTGTACACGATGTAGGAACACTGTAGAAATCCAGACCATTTGGACTTAAAAAACTAGATATCTAAAAATCAGAAATTTTTGTTATCTTCTTAATAAAATCTTCTGTGCTTTGGGAACTAACAGTCCCTCACACACAGACAAATAAGTTTACTGCTCAAACTGCCACAGAAAGATTCTGCCCTGAATTCTTACAATTATATTGAGTTGGGCATTTCGGGGGGGATTAACTCAGAGTATTGTGACAGCCAGTCAGAAAATATAAGCAGTATTTCCCCCTTGGAAGCAATTACGTTAGGTACAGCTTCTGATATTGGGGATCGGAAAGGAAGGATTTTAGTTTAGGACTCCAAGTTCCCAACAGAAAAATGTAGTCATTAATCTTAGAAGGCTAATATGTTTTTTGGTCTTTTCTTTTCCTACGCATCCAAACTAAATCTCAAGAGGATGAGTCATCATTGGGTTTTTGGGTTGGAAAAGGATTTGTATTTTGTGTGCAAGAGATACATGCAGGTGAGAGTTATACAAGACACAAACCCCAAAAGGTTAGTTTGATTAGCTAAGGTTGAACAGGTTACCCTCATTGTAATACAAGGTATTAATCTGAGTTAGCACTTTTGATTGAATGGATTTTTTAAAAAAACAAATTTTTAAAGTTTTATTTTATTTTTAATTGACACAAAAGAATTATATATATTTAGGGGTACAGTGTGATGTTTCAATACATGTATACAATGTGTAATGGTCAAATTTTAAAATACCGATATTTAGTTGACAGCCTGGATGAAGTAGCCACTAAAATTTTTTTTGGTAGTTTTTAATTTGTTTGTTGGTTCATTTGATAGTTTATTCATTCATCCAACCAACTATCCGGGAAAAAAATGTATATTGAGTGTCTATTAAGTGTTGGGCTTTTTAGGTGAAATTGTGGAGATGCAAAAAGTGAGCAAAACAGACATGACCCATGCCCTAGTGGAACTTATAATATGGTGGAGGAGAAAAACATTAAACAGGTAATTATACAAATAGATATTTAATTACAAATGGTATTAAAGTGCTGTAAACAGAGAATTTCAGGATGTAAACAGTACATAAACTGTAAAATGGGTACTGGTGTTCTAGGGAAGACACATTGGAGCTGAGATCTGAATGGGGACCGAGGGTTGGGTGGGCATTCAGGCAAAAACAGCCACCTATGAAAGATGCTGGGACATGAAGGAAAGAATTCTCTGGAGCTCAGAGAAGATTGGCTGGAGAGCAGAGAGCAAAGAAGATGGTGGTACAGATCCTTTGGGGACATATTCAGAATGATGATTTTCTTACAGTTAAAATGGTTTCATCCAGTTTAGCTAGGATAATACTAGGTTCACCTGGACTGACTTACAGTTCGTGTGCAACAAATTTTAAGAGCATTAATTTATAATTCATAGTGTTTTAAGAATCTTGTTGATGAAAACAATTAGATCAATGTCCTAAGAGAAAGAATAATGGCCAAAGCATAAAGTGACTGTATTCTGAACTTATAATAACACATTTTATTACTTGTTTTATTCAATTTTCAAAGTAATATATGTTTATTTGAGAAACTTTAGGAAGAAAGAGAAATACTAAGTAATATAAAGTTACCAATAATTTTTCCACATAGAAATTATTAAATGTAGAGCTCTTTCACCTCTTTGGTTAAGTATATTCCTAGGTATTTTATTTTCTTTGTAGCTATTGTGAGTGGTATTTAGTCTTTGATTTGACTCTCAGCTAGACTGTAATTGGTATATAGAAATGCTAGTGATTTGTGTACCTTGATTTTGTAACCTATGACTTTGCTGAATTTATTTATCAATTCTGGGAGTCTCTTGGTGGAGTCTTGGGGTTTTCTAGATATAAAATAATATTTTCAACAAAAAGGGGTAGCTTGACCTCCTTTTTCCCCGATTTTGATACCCTTTATTTTTTTCTCTTGCCTGAATACTCTGGCTAGGACTTACAGCAGTGTGTTGAATAGAAGTGGTGACAGAGGGCACCCTTGTCTTGTTCCAGTTCTTAGTGGAAATGCTTTCAACTTTTCTACATTCAGTATTATGTTTGCTGTGACTCTGTCATATATGGCTTTTTGAGATATATTCCTTTTATGCCTAGTTTGTTCAGGGATTTTATGAATGTATACTGAATTTTGTTGAATGATTTTTCTGCATCTAGTGAGATGATCACATGGTCCTTTTCTTGCTTCTGTGTATGTGGTGAATCATACAATATATATTCAAGTTTTGGATTTCTTCCTCGTTCAATCTTGGTGGGAATTTATCCATTTCTTATAGGTTTTCCCATTTATTGGCATATAGTTGCTCTAATAATCCTTTGAATTTCTGAAGTATCAATTGTAATGTCATTTACTTCATTATTGATTAATTAATCCAGCTAATTAATCGAGCTAATAAATTTGTGTTAATGATAAACATAAAATTATTTTGACTGTTCTTTTACATGTTAGCCACAATGAATTATTAATGTTTCTTTTAATCTTCCTTCTGTATGTAATCATCCCTCAATATCCATTGGGGATTTGTTCCAGGACCCCCCAGAGATACCAAACTACATTTATTCTCAGATCCTTTATGTAAAATGGTATAATACATACAGTTGGTCCTTCATATCCTTGGAGATTGATTGTACTCATTTGTGGCAGAAGAGTCCAAGGTTTGATCCACCAAGTCCAGGTGGTGGTCACATCTAGAACATCTTACAACTTCATTTTAGAGTTGACTCTGCTACAGGGCACAATAGTATGTCATTCAGGTGCATCTCTAAGATCCTTTTGTCTCATTATATCAGCTTTCTCTCCCCTCCCTCTTTTGGGCTACAGCCCATATGTCCATCACACTCAAAAGTAAATTTTGCCTCCACGTAACAGATGTTCATGTTGTTAACTCTTAGGTAGGAAATGTCCTGAACAAGTAGTGTTTGTTTGGGTTGGAAGGGAAAGATAAAGAGTGTCTACACCTGAAAAGGAATTGTCCTAGGATTGATTAAACAAATTCAATGCCTCTATTCCATTTAAATTTCCTTTTCATGGGAAGTAAAATTATGAAATCAATTAGAAATAAAGTACAGTAAATAATTTATCCAGTGTAGTAAATTTGAGTGCAATTAAATCTAAATTGTCAGAAGGGTAACAGAGATTACCATTTCACCTAAAACATCAATACTTTCACATCTGGCCAGTCCTTCTTGTGTTAGCAAAGGAAGTGAATAGAGTTGCATGTTTCTTTTTGGCACTATATAAACTACTAGCAATTTCTGAGAGCAAATAATTCAGTTCTTTTTTTCTTCCATGTATGATTGAACAAATATGCAAGTGAGACACTAGACATGTCAAAAGAAGTTTATGAGAAAAAGCAATGTCAATTGTTTTTCCATTCTGGAAAACAAAATGTGCCTGAAAATGTTAGAACCACTCATCCATTTACACTATAATCCAAAGAATCTTTGAAAAGGTCAGACATTTAGTGCATTCAAATAAACAATTAACTCTCAGAAGAATAGCTAAAAATTTTAATTTAGACAAAGATATATAGGCATTCTGAAAATGAAACTCAGAAATGAGGCAAGTTCTGAAAAGCTCCTTATGTACTTTGTACAGAAGAATAGGCAAAGAAGCATTCCCATTAGGCATTATGGGCTGCCCCCCTCCCTGAGTCAAGATGTGGGAACATGATTATTAAACATAGAAATCAATGGTAAAGCATGTCATATCTAGGATGTTGTAGAAAGAAACTATCAACATTGGAGTGGAACACACCACTATCCCTGCCCAGAGAAAAATGATTACACCAAAAAATTGCCTCTGAGTACAATATAGACTTGTTTCTTTGATATACATAGCTTTGCTCATAAAAATTCAACCCACGAGGTTAACCTGTCCATCAGGCTTATCATATAGAAATCCTACTGCGTCTGAGTGCTTCCGTCTGTGTGACGGCTTGCACACACCACAGAGCGTGGGCTCACTCACTGCGCCCTTTCTGAGAACATCACAGAGTGACAATGATGGAATGTAACTTCATCAGCTGCTCTGTGCTCCCAACCTCAGACTGACTTTAAATAAGCCCACCCTCAAAGGACAGAGACTTGTTGCTCTGAGAATGTACTATTGGCTCTGAAAGTAAACCTCATAGAGCAGTTCCAAAACAATTTTTGAGCAAGTGCAGTATTATTAGAATAAGTTTCTTTTCTTCCAGAGTGGTTCTTTTGAAGGGGCCAATACTCATTTGGGGGGGCATTTCAGATATATTTGCTGAAAGAAAATCCTGCAAAATCTTATTCAAATGCACTCATAAAAATTAAGTGAATATGCAAATCATCCAGGCTTAAATATGGTTTGAGTGAGGTGAACCTGTCTTTATTTTACTTAGTGTCTGCATTTCTGACTTTTATGAAGTATCTCTTGTGTTGCCTGTTACTTTTTCATCTGAATTCCTTGGTCATGCTCCAGTCATCATTTGAACGACAAATGTAGCAGTCATATAATGGGTTTTAAAAGACTGTTATTATGCTGTCTTTGAACTCCAGCCACATATGCCTTTCCTGTGGTTATTTCTTTTTCTGTATAATTTGGAAATGCTTCAGATATGAGCTTTTTTTCTAAAAGCATAGTGTTTTCTCAGCTCTCATTTTATATGAACTCTGTGGCAATGTCAAGAACTTATCTCCAGTTCCTCTTTCTCCCTCATTCCCTACATCAGCAAGCTCTGCTGTGTCTGTGTCCCAAACATCTCCCCCAAATCCATCTCACCTCACCTCCATATCCATCACTTTTGTCCAAACCATTATCATCTTCTGACTGGCTTGGATTCATGCCATAGCCTCCTCGGTGCTCTTCCTGCTTCTCCTTGCCTCCTACAAACTCTCTCCACACAAGCAACCTGCTGCATGATGCTCTTGAAACGTAACTCAGGTTATGACACCCTCCTGCATAAAACCCTCCAGTGTCTTCTCATTGCACTTGGAAATAAAACTACCCTCTCAGGACTCTGTTCTCTGTTACTCCCTTCAATCTCATCTGAAGTCATTCTCCATTGAGTTGCTCACAATGACATTAGCTATTAATACATTCTTCTCCTGTCTCTGGGTTGGCCTGGTTTGCCCTGGCTGGAATCCTCTTCCCACTGAAATTCTCATAGCCAGCTCCTTCTTGTCCTTCAGACACTAGCTCAAATATCATCTCTTCAGAGAGCTCATTCCTGGCCATTTAATCTAAATTAACCACCTACTTACTTTATCGTATCACTAGATTTGAATTCTCTTTAATAGTGATTATGCTCTGATATTATTCTTCATGCATGGATTTTTTGTTGATTACAAATAAATATAAGGTCCATGGGAGTAGAAATATGACACTTTTACCTCTGACTCTTAACTCATTGGTTGGTGCTGGCCCATGCTAGACATTCAATAAATATCTGTTGAATAAATGAATGAATATCAAAGATGAATCCATCCTTGAAATTCTTGCAATTTTTTCACCTCTGATCTCTTTTATCATTTACTTTGCTGGTCTTATTCCAGTCCTATTCAGTATCAGTGGCCTCTCTAACTCTCAATCCTGGGACTTTTGTTCTTTTCTTTATAAAAAACACTCTTTTGGAAAGGTTGAAAGCATGAGGTATAAGTCAGACTGCTTAGGCTTAAAATTTGTCTACTTCTCTGTGTGACTTTGGGAAAGCAAATGAAAATTAATATTTTTTATTTTCCAATCCATAGAGCAGGATACCAGTAGTACTTATTTCCAGTGTTATATGACATAATAGTTATGAAATATTTTGGATTGTACCTGACATGTAATAAGAAAATAGTATATGTTACCTATGCATTTTTTATCTTCAGTATTTCTGATAGTAATTCTCTATAATCTGTTTCTGCAATATATGCTATGAATTCTAGGATATTTATTATTGATAATACCACCATCAACTGGAAGTGTAGTAGATCTGGTAAACAAGAGATTTGGGTTAGCATTAATTAGCTGGCAGATCCGGGGAAAGTCACTTTATCTTTTGGGATTAGGTTTTCCTCTATAAAATGAGTGTAGTTAAATCACATTAATTATAAAATTATAAGTATTTTATAAAATTATAAAAACTTTAAAAAAAATTAGCACAAAAACTATTTTTTAAAATTTACACTAAATTCCCTTTTTTACATTTCAGAGCATTAAGGGGATACAAATGTTTTTGTTACATGGATAGCTTTTATAATGCTTAAGTCAAGGCAATTAGTATGCCCATCACATGAATAGTGTTCATTGTACCTGTTAGGTAGGTTTTTACCCCTCTCCTTCCCTCCTTCTTGATTTCCAATGACCTTTGCTTCTCTTTGTCCCCATATGTGCCCATTGATTAGTTCCAAATCATTAGAGAGTACATGTGATGTTTGTTTTTCCATTCCTGAGAAATCTCACTTAGGGTAATGGTTCAATTCCATCCAAATTGTTGCAAAAGGCATTAATTAATTCCTTTTTATGGCTGAGTAGTACTCCACAGTGTATATCACATTTTGTTAATCCACTCATGAATTGATGGGCACTCAGGTTGATTTCATATCTTTGCAATTGTGAATTGTGCTGCAATAAACATTCGAGTGCAGGTGTCTTTTTGATATTATAAAATGAATTATTTTCCTTTGGGTAGATACCCAGTAGTGGGATTGCTGAGTCAAATGGTAAGTCTATGTTTATTTCTTTGAGGAACCTACATACTGTTTTCCACAGAAGTACCAATTTTCAGTTTCATCAACAGTGTATTCCTTTCTTTCTGCATCCATGCCAGCATCTATTGTTTCTTGACTTTTTAATAAAATTGTAGAAAAATTGTAGGAAAAACTCATCTGGACATTGGCCTAGGCAAAGAATTTATGACTAAGAACCCAAAGGCAATTATAGCAACAACAAAAAATAAGTAAATGGGACTTGATTAAATTAAAAAGCTTCAAGAATGGAAAAACAAGCACCACATGTACTCACCAGCAAATTGGTATTAACGGATCAACACCTAAGTGGACATATAGGAATAACATTTGTTGGGTGTTGGGCGGGTGGGAGGGGGGACATAGGGATGGGTATATACAAACATAATGAGTGAGATGTGCAACGTATGGGGGATGGTCATGCCTGAGGCTCTGCCTCGAGGGGGGAGGGCGGGCACGGGCAATATACATAACCGTAATATTTGTACCCCTATAATATGCTGAAATAAAAAAAAAATAAATAAAAAATAAATAAAAATAAATAAATAAATACTATATTTAAAATCACTGTAAAAACAATATAAGACATTTCATTGGAATTTAGAGAAAAAAAGGCTTTCTAAATCCCAAAGCCCTAGTAAAGCAATAAGTTTCTTTATTCCCTCCCAAGTTTTCCCACACATGTATAGTGTCGCTTCCAGCTAGAAATAATCCAGACCAAGGCAGAATTCTGGAAAGGCGGATGCTTACTTGTTTTTGCCCATCAAGATGGCAAAATCCTGACTCTAGTACAGTGGAGCCGACCCAGCCCAGGGCTCAGATGTTGCCACTTAGTTTTCCTGTTACC
>CAUYPO010014210.1:0-32172 GCA_963574435.1 Cheirogaleus major
ACAGTGAGCTAACACCGTTTATGCTATCCTGGATTAAGCTTAAGCCCGTTATCCAAAGTGAGGCGGCACAAGATATGGAAAATGGGCTCAACATCTACTCACCATCAAATTGGTACTGACTGATTAAAACTATGGTGCTCAAATGGTAGTGTTCACCAGGGTTGGGGGAGGCAAGACCCACATCATAGGGATGTGGTGAGCATTGTGGGGGGGAAGGGCATACCTCTAACCCTTCTTAGGGAGAGGAAAAGATATACAATGTATCCAAAATGTAAAAAAAAAAAATCTTATGTTGGATGGAGGGCAGGCAGGAGGGGGGAGGAAGTGTAGAGTTACATAATGTGTGCCGTGCGCGCCACCTGGGGATTGGACTCGCTTGAAACTCTGGCATGGGGGGGGGAGGGGTGGTAAGGGCAATGTATGTGACCCTAACAATATTTGTACCCCCATTATATGATGAAATAAAAGGAAAAAAATAAGAATGAATTATTTTCTATTCTGGCTAGGAAAGAGGATCAACAACAGTTTATATTTATATGAGGTCAACAATAGTGAATTATTGATTTACCATTTTGTCTCAAGGCTATGCCAACTTCCCTCCTTCATAGTATATACTGAACATGTCTGTCCACATAAACATCCCTCAAAACATCACACTGATTTATTATGAGCAGGTTCATAGGCAGTTGCTAGCATGTTGGAGGCCCTGCTAAAATGCATGTGCTCCAGAGGGTGTGAGATAAATTGTGTTAAGATTCAGGAACTTTGAACTTTGGGAAAGATATTACAGGTTCGGTGTTAGGGAAATATTTTAACACTCCCTTCAAAGTGAAATTCACAAAGAAATAGTATCTTGGTAGGATTCTTCGAGTTTTGGAGGCAACATATTCCACAGCTAGGTACATGGCTTCAGCCCATATATCAAATGGCACAGAAGGTTGCCAGTGTTAAGTGAGATGCAGAGCACGAAAGGGCTCTGAAGCAGATCCCAGGTAGAATACACAAGCAGATAAGCCAATTAGACTATAGGATACAACAGGCACCACAATATTAAAAGCTGTATCAGTAAGAAAAGAAGCAGCGCCAAGCTTATTACAAGCCTGAGTGGGAAATAAAATCAGGTCCTGGAATTCAGGAGCAAGTTCATGACATTTGCAGCAAAGAATTTCATGGCATTTGAGAAACAGCTCCTGGTCTGTTTCTGGAACCTGATAAAAAAGAAATGCTTGCACAAGTGGCGTGTCATGTAACCACACGTCCAGGCCTACAAATAATAAGCTGGGTCTAGTCAAATCCTCCAGTAAGTAAAGTTAGAGAGGCAGAGCAGCAGTCTATCATAAGATGAAAAAGGTACATCTGTATTGAACCTAAGTAGAACCCAAGGACACGAATAAGCCATAATTCAAATGTGTATAAATAAAAGCTTTTTTTCTACCTCCAATGCTACTCTCATTGAAATAATGAATGTTAACAGCTTGATGTGTATCCTACATAATTCTCCCTATGTTCATATGCACATGCATATTTATGAATATTTTATGCATTATATGTGTTTTCACTTTTAAAATATGTGATCAGTGGTTCACATTGATCTGTAACTTGAGTTTTTGTCACTTAGCTGTGACTGTACACAATAGTTCTCTTTAGGTCAGTCTCTCAATACATAATTTATTTATTTTTATTAGCTGCACAATATTTCACAGAAAGAATATACCTTTGTTTTTTCAATGGTGGATATTCAAGTTATTTCCTTTAATTTTTTACCAATTCACATAGTGCAATATGTGCAATCTGTATATGTTGACATTTATATTTCTGTAGTCTAGATTTCTAAAAGAAGAGTTTCTGGGTCAACAGGCATTCAAATTTATCATTTTTTATTTTTTTCATTTTTTTTTATTTCAAGAAAATATAAAGGTACAAACATTTTGGTTGCATTTCATATCTTTGCCTCTCCCTAGCTAGGGTTAGAGGTATGCTCTTCCCCTCCACATTGCTCACCACATCCCTCGGTTGTGGGTCTACTCCCTCTACCCCCGAAGCCCTGGTGAACACCACCACCATTAGAGCACCATAGTGTTAATCAGTCAGTACCAAATTGATGGCGAGTACATGTGGAGCTTGTTCTTCCGATCTTGTGTCACCTCACTTTGGATAATGGGCTCAATCCAGGGTAATATAAGCAGTGCTAGCTCACTGTTGTTTATTAGAATTGAGTAATATTCCACTGTAAACATATACCAAATTTTAATAATCCACTCATGAATCGATGGCCACTTGGATTGTTTCCACACCCTTGCAATAGGGAATTGTGCTGCCATAAACATTCGGGTGCAGGTGTCTTTATTATAGAATGTCTTATACTTTTTTAGTAGATGCTTCATAATGCTATCAGAACTAGACAAGGATGCCCACTATCTCCTCCTCCTCTTAATTTCAACATAATGCTCAAAGTCCTAGTTATAGCAATCAGGAAAGAGAGGGGTATCAAGGGCATCCAAGTGGGGCCAAATGAGATCAAACTCTTGCTCATCGCAGATGATATGATATTATAACTAGAAAACCCATGGATTCATCCAAGAGACTCCCAGATTTGATAAATGAATTCGGTAAAGTCTCAGGTTACAAAATCCATATACACAAATCAGATGCATTCATATACACCAATAACAGTCAAGCTGGAACTCAAATAAAAAATGCAATGCCATTTACTATAATATCAAGGAAAATTAAATATCTAGGAATATATTTAACAAAAGATACGAAAGATTTATACAAGGTGAATTATGAAACACTAAGAAAAGAAATTGGAGAAGATGAAAACAGATGGAAAAATCTACCTCATTCATGGATTGGCAGTATCAATATCGTTAAAATGTCAATATTACATAAAGTGATCTACAGAATAAATGCAATCCCCATTAAAGTACCATAATCATTCTTTACAGATCTATAAAAAATAATTCTTCAATTTGTATGGAACCAGAAAAAACCTTGTACAGCCAAAAAAAATGTTAAGTAAAAAGAACAAACTGGGAGGCATCAGTCTTCCTGATTTCAAGCTGTACTATAAAGCAATAATAATTAAATCAGCCTGGGACTGGCACAAGAACAGAGACATCAATCTTTGGAACAGGACTGAGATTTCAGAGATGAAACCATCTGCATATGGCAACCTAATCTTTGATAAAGCAGACAAAAATATACAATGGGGAAAAGAATCTCTTTTGAATAAATGGTGCTGAGAAAACTGGATAGCTACATGCAGAAGATTGAATCATGATCCCTACCTCTCTCCTCTCACAAAATTCCACTCAAGATGGATAACAGACTTAAACCTAAGGAATGAAACTGTAAGAATCCTAGAAGAAGATGTTGGGAAGACCCTTTCAGACATTGGCCTAGGCAAAAAATTCTTGAAGAAAACCCCCAAAGCAATCACCATAGCAACAAAAATAAACAAATGGGATCTGATCAAATTAAAAAGCTTCTGCACAGCCAACGAAACTATCATTAGAGCAAACAGACAACCTACAGAATGGGAGAAAATATTTGCTCTCTACACTTCTGATATATGTCTGATAACAAGAATCTGTCTAGAACTCAAAAGAATTAACAAGAAAAAAATCAAACAACTTCATTAAGAAATGGGCAAAGGAAATTAACAGAAACTTTCCAAAAGAAGACAGAATAATGGACAGCAAACATAAAAAAATTCTCAACATCTCTAATCATTAGAGAAATGTAAATCAAAATCACAATGAGATATCACTTAACTCCAATGAGATTGGCCTCTACCAAAAAATCCCAAAACAACAAATGCTGGTGAAGATGAGGAGAGATAGGAACACTCTTACACTGCTGGTCGGACTGCAAATTAGTGCAACCTTTGTGGAAAATAATTTGGAGATAGCTCAAAGAGCTAAAAATAGAAATACCATTTGATCCAGCAATAGCATTATTAGGTATCTTCCCAAAAGAGCATAAGACATTCTATAATAAAGACATCTGCACCTTAATGTTTATGGCTGGAAATTTATCATTTTAAATGGAAACTACCAAATAACTTTGTAGAAATGGAGCCATTCACACTGTCAACAGCACATAATGAGTGTGCACATAGCCAAACAGGAACCTCACCATCATTGACAACTATTAACATTTTATCATCATTGAAGGCACGGCCTTGCCCTTCTAATTTTTCTTCATTTACTTGATCAATTATGATGTTGAAATTTTTTCTAAATAATACTGGCAATATGCATTCCCATTTTTGTGAACTGCCCACTTATTCGTTGACCCACTTACCTATTTATTTTTCATTTTGATTGTTGGTTTGGTGCTATTTTATGAATATTGGGTATTTTATCCCATTGCTTGACACGTGTGCACATATATTTTCTCTCGCTTCATTACTTACCTTTTAACATTGTGTGTAGTGTTTTAGTCTTTTCTTATAACTTTAAGCTCTCATGTTTGGATAAAATACACCCAAGATTGTCCAAATATTCACCTATGATTCCTTCTCTAATAGTATGTTTTTCATTTATATGTTCAATCCATCTCTATATTATATTGAAACCCCCATCATGTCACATATAATAAGACTAAGGCAGAAAAATATTCAAGAACTCATCCACTTTTAAAAAACAATCTGTGAACTGGCAGAACTGGGACAGGATTCCCATGCAGCCTCAAATTTCCAGTCTAGTGTTCTTTTTACTATATATTCTGCACCAACATCTATGATACAACACAAGTAGAATTCTCTTTCACCTGCCTATTAGAAAGTCTTTCCTTTCAAACTTTCTCCTGAATCCATCTTTTACCTCCTTGTTCTCCAAGCTGTAAATAAGGGAGTTCAACATGGGGATCATCACAGTATAAAACAGAGAAATCATTTTATTGATATCCAGGGAAGAAATTGAACTAGGTCAAACATAGATAAATAAAAGAGTTCCATACAGTTTGGAGACAGCTGTAAAGTGAGAAGAACAAGTGGAGAAAGCTTTCTGCCTACCATCAGCAGTCTGGACCTTCAAGATAGCCACCAAGATGTAAACATAGGAGACCATGATGATCAGACCAGTGAGCACTCCTATAGCTCCAGACAGGATGAAAAGCACCAACATATTGATCCAGGTGCCTGCACGTGTTAGGGAAAGCAGTGGAAATACATCACATAAAAAGTGATTGATAATATTTGGACTACAAAAAGGTGAGCAAAAAGTGAAAATTGTATGAGTCATAGTGCTTACAATAGCCATGGCATAAGGCCTTACCACCAGTTACATACAGACCCGAAGAGACATAATGAGTGTATACAACAAGGGTTTACAGATGGCCACGTACTGATCATATGCCCTGGCAGCCAGGAGAAAACACTCAGTTGCCACAAAGAGACCAAAGAACCACATCTGTGCAGCACAGCCCAGGAAAGTGATGCCTTTTTTCTCTGCAAAGATGTCACACAGCATCTTGGGGGCAATGGAAGAAGAGGAACAAATATCCACAAAGGAGAAGTGGCTGAGAAAAAAGTACATACGAGTGTGGAGTCTGTTATCAATCCATATGAGAGTGATCATCCTGAATTTACCCACTAAGGTGATGAGATAAACTAAGAGAAACATGATGAAGAGGACAATCTTCTGACAGAGATGTTCTGTGAGACTAAAGAAGATAAATTCAGTCATTACTGTCTGAAACCTACATCCCATTGTTTTGTTGTAATCTGTCACAAGAAAGAAAAAGAAATATTTTTATCAGGAAACAAAACCAATCCTTAACAACTACAAATACTTTTTTAAGCCAATGACAGATTATTATAAACAGGTCTATAACAGACAACTGTGAAATATTGTTGAACTGGGAGATAATATTCCCAGATACTGGATCAGAGCAGTTGTGCAAAGACCCTGTGTAAACATGAACAATTTATTCTTGGCCTGTTTGGATTCTGTATACTCACCCATCAAGAGTCATCCAACTATACAATCAAAAACTCCCTCAGAGTTTTTGACATATGAAATGAGCATGACTCTTTGTGTTTCATGTTATTGTATGATGGGATAATAAAGCCTACTTAGGGATACCCTTAAAGGAATAATGTGAAAACCAAGGAAATGTTGAGACCCTAACATTAAACATCAGGGAAAGATTAATGAGAGGAGTTCCTGTTCTTAATGAATGATTAGTAACATCCTAATGTTACTAGGACAAAATTCACATATGTATGTATTAGTGTATCCTATTTCCCCTTATAAAAGGATGTGGAAAAAATAATATACACATTTGACTAAGAGGTGGTTCATTCTAAATATTAGTAGAAACAAAAGATAGTTGCTCATTTTCATAAAGGTCTTCCCTTAAAAAAGACAGAATAGTGAAAAGAAAAAAAGAAAAGAAAAGAAAAGAAAAGACAGAATGGATTTACTCTATGAGAGATGTGAAGTCAAAAGAGGATTCAAGAACCAAAAATATAATATGACTGATTGAAAGCAAAGGGCAGAAAGTTAGAAATTTCTACCAACTACACAATTCCAATAAAGGAATATGATGCCATGGAAGGAATTGGAGGTCTTCATTTTGAGATGAAGAGATCTGACAAATGTTGTACAGCAATTTGTGATGGAAATTATACAGAAAATTAAGCGTCTGCTGGGCTAAAATAACAGAGTTATTTTTACACGTTTTCCCATATTTTATTTAAATTTCTTTTAAGGAATTTATTCTGAAGTATATGAGGCAATATCAATTATGGTAATAATACATAAATGTCAAATGCATATTTCATACAGAGAAAACCCTCAAGAAAATATTATGTGTGTGACTCATTAGTAAAAGAAGAACAAATAAAACTGCTTAAAATTTTAGGACACTATTATGTAGGATAATTTATATAAAAATTATCTGGTTTATATACCATCACTTCAATTAATGTCCTCTGAAGGTAAAATAAAAACAACATACCACTCTTGAGTTGTGTACTAATTAATTTGTGAAACTCAATATATATTTTCAAATAGTTAATACTGGCTAAATCTATTTGATTTATGATTATTTTTTCATTATCATTATTATTTGCTTCATGCTATGTGTAGTGTATTTTCGGCAGTCACAAAGACAATTCCAGGCTTATATTAAGAGCAATATTCATTTCAGGATTTTTTTTTAACTTCAACAAATCAGAAGTTTACTAGGTTTGCATTAAAAATGGATCATCAAGTGTTACTAGATTTTTATTAATATATTCAATAAAATTTATTGACCAGTGTATGGGTTATATGTAGTATGGGATTACAAAGACTGAGAAATGTTTTTGTTTATGTTCATTCAAACATGCCCGGATAGGTGTATTGCAATAAGGGGTAGTAATGACTTCTAGTTTTAGTCCAATCACTATTTATTACTTCATTTTATTGTAAGTCATTTTGAGTCTTCTAGAAAATGAAGAGGCCAATCTTCATGCCTTTCAATATCTAACATTCTATGATCTCAGAATTCTTCATGGGCATTACAGTATCTCTCTCTTTTTTATTTTACAGAATTATTGATTTTTAATTGAAAAAATGATGTACTCCTCATATATTAATACAGCATGATGTTTTGAAATAAGTAAACATTGTGGCATTGCTAATTGCAGCTCATTAACTTATACATAACTTCACATATTTATTGTTTTTTTGTTGTTGTGAGAACTCTTAGCAATTTTTGAGAATGCAACACTTTATTATAAAAAGTATAGTATTAGAAAAAATAGCAAATTAAATTGTTTATTCTCTTCAAGATGTGAACAAAATGCCAAAGTCTGTTCTCTTTATAGACCCTAAGGTGGGAGGTTATGTCCCCAAAATTCAAACTAATCCTGAGGTTCCTCTACCATATTTCAAAAACTTCATGTTTATGTTTTCCAAAATACAGCATACTCACTTATTTTTTTCCTTTTTCTTTTTTTTTCTTTCCTCTTATTATGGGGGTACAAGTATTGTTAAGGATACATATATTGCCCCTGCCCCCCCACCCCCACCCCCCCCTGGCACAGCGTCAAGCGTGTCCCACCCACAAGTGGTGCCCACCACCTAGGGTTTGCACCCGCTTTACGCGCGGGCCGGGGGGGGGGGGGGCGGGGTGGCAGGGGCAATATATGTATCCCTAACAATGCTTGTACCCCCATAATAAGAGGAAATTAAAAAAAGAAAAAAAAGATATATTATTCAGTACTAAAAAGAAAAGAGCTATCAAGCCACGAAAAGACATGGAGGAAGCTCAAATATGTATTGCTAAGGGAAAGAAGCCAATCTGAAAAGGGTGCATACTATGTGATTCCAACTATATGACATTTTTAGATAAGACAAAACTATGGATATAGTAAAAAGATAAGTCATGCCAGGGATTGGGGCTGGAAGACAGAGAAGAAGAAAGGGATGAATAAGTGGAGCACAAAGGATTTTTAGAGCCATGCAATTATTCTATATGATACTGTAATGGTAGATGCATATCATCATACATTTGTGAAAACCCATAGAATATATAAAACAAAGATAAGCCCTAATGTAAACTATGGACTTTAGTTAATAATAATATATCAATATTGTCCTGATTTGATTAATTTACATTGTATGCCTGTATCAAAACATCACATGAACCTTATAAATATATACAACTATTATGTACCCATAATAAATAAAAGTAATTTTTTAAAAGTAAAAAAAACCCCACACAATGAGATACCACTTATCTCCAGTGAGAATGACCATTATCAAAAAGTCCCAAAACAATAAATATTGGCATGGATGTGGAATTATAGGAACACTCATACACTGCTGGTAGGACTGCAAACTAGTACAACCTCTGTGGAAAGTAATATGGAGATACCTCAAAGAGCTACAAGTAGATCTGCCATTTGATCCAGCAGTCCCATTACTGGGCATCTACCCAAAAGAGCAAAAGACATTCTATAAAAAAGACATCTGCACTAGAATATTTATAGCAGCACAATTCACAACTGCAATGATATGGAAACAACCCATCTTTGGGTGCCCATCAATACATGAGTGGATTGATAAAATGTGGTATATGTATGTATATCATGGAGTTCTCAGCCACAAAAAAACACTGGTGATGTAGCACCTCTTGTATTATCCTGGATAGAACTAGAACCCTCTCTACTAAGTGAAGTATCTCAAGAATGGAAAAACAAGCACCACATGTACTCACCAGCAAATTGGTATTAACTGACCAACGCTTAAGTGCACACACAGTAATAACATTCATTGAGTGTCGGGCAGGTGGGAGGGGACAGGAGGGGGCATGAGGGAATGGGTATATACACACCTAATGGGTACAGTGCACACCGTCTGGGGGACTGACACTCTTGAATCTCTGACTTGGGTGGGGCAAAGGCAATATATATAACATAAACATTTGTACTCCTGTAATATGCTGAAATTAGAAAAATAAAAATTTTTTTAAATAAATAAAAAGAAAGGTGAGGCAAAAATAAGGATAAGTCCTCAGGAAAACAAGAACTATGTTAAAGTACTAAATTAAAAGAAAGGACAGTGAATAATTTTTAGTCCTATGTTGTGATTTTATTATTGACAAATCTTATGATTATACAAATCATTGTTTTCCTCATGTCCAGTTTTAAAAATAAAATAATGATGGTAATGTCAACTTATCAATAATAGATAATAAGTAAGTCATCTATTTGTTCCACAAAGATTTATTGAGCACTTTCCTTTGTGCTAAGCATTTCAGGGCCAGAAATATAAAGATAAGTGATTTAAAAAAAAAGAAAAGAAACTTTTGCACCATGGTAATTTCTATAGAAAAATATATGTATAAAGTGCCATGGGAATACAAATAAAAGAGTAATGTATTCTGCTGAGTTGGAAATTCAGAGAAAGCAATAATGAAGATGTGTGTTTTACACAAGTTTGCTAATTAGACAAATTATGGAGGGGAAGAGTTTTCCTGACAGACAGTGTAACCTGAGGAAGGGTATAAAGGTGTTAACATCCTTGCAGAGTTTTAGAATCACAAATGACAATCTAGTATGACTAAAGCATAGGAGGCATCCAATGCAGGGGAAAAGGTTAGAGATGAGAATAGCAATATAGGTAGTAGACAATTATGCAATGAAAGGGCTAGTATGCTCTGCTGAGCAATTTGAACTTGATCCTTTCTGCAGTTGTTGGAAAGGTCATTCATGACAGTATAAAGCAAGAGACTTACAAATACAGTCTGCGGGTCAAATCTCGCCCGCCACCTGTTCTTCTGCAACCTGTGAGCTGAGAATGGTTTATATACTTTTCAAGGGGCTTAAAAAATGGAAAGAAGAAGATTTTATGTAACATGAAAAATATATGAAATTCATATTCAACATCCATAGTAAAGTTTTATTTGCACACAGGCATGCCCATTTGTTTATATATTATCTATGGCTGCCTCAGAGTCACAATGGCATAATTGAATAGCTGTGACAAAGACTGTAGGGCTGCAGAGTTATTTGCCATCCATCCCTTTATAAAAGATGATATGAGTCAGAGAAGAGACTGAAATTTTGGAGACCCATGTAATAAACCTATCACAATAGTTTGAGTTGTTATAACCTATTCCAAGACCAGTGGCATGGTGGATATGGAGGAAACATATATTCAAGAGACTTCTAAGTAGCACAATCAGCAGAATTTCTTGATAGATTAATCAAAAGAGATGAGGAAAAGAAATTAATCGAGGATGAGCCTTTTGGCTCCCTGAGCAGCACCATGGCGGTTGGCAAGAACAAGCGCCTTACGAAAGGCGGCAAAAAGGGAGCCAAGAAGAAAGTGGTTGATCCATTTTCTAAGAAAGATTGGTATGATGTGAAGGCACCTGCTATGTTCAATATAAGAAATATTGGGAAAACACTAGTCACCAGGACTCAAGGAACGAAAATTGCCTCCGACGGCCTTAAGGGTCGTGTGTTTGAAGTGAGCCTTGCTGATCTGCAAAATGATGAAGTTGCATTTAGAAAATTCAAGCTGATTACTGAAGATGCTCAGGGCAAAAACTGTCTGACTAATTTTCATGGCATGGACCTTACCCGTGACAAAATGTGTTCCATGGTTAAAAAACGGCAGACTATGATTGAAGCTCACGTTGATGTCAAGACTACCAATGGTTATTTGCTTCGTCTGTTCTGTGTTGGTTTTACCAAAAAATGCAACAATCAGATACGGAAGAATTCTTATGCTCAGCACCAACAGGTCCGCCAAATCCGGAAGAAGATGATGGAAATCATGACCGGAGAGGTGCAGACAAATGACTTGAAAGAAGTAGTCAATAAATTGATTCCGGACAGCATTGGAAAAGACATAGAAAAGGCTTGCCAATCTGTTTTTCCTCTCTATGATGTCTTCGTTAGAAAAGTAAAAATGCTGAAGAAGCCCAAGTTTGAACTGGGAAAACTCATGGAGCTTCATGGTGAAGGTAGTAGTTCTGGAAAAGCTACTGGTGATGAGACAGGTGCTAAAGTTGAACGAGCTGATGGATATGAACCACCAGTCCAAGAATCTGTTTAAAATTCAGACTTTTAATAATGACAAATAAAGTGTCCTATTTGTGGGAAAAAAAAAAATGACAAAGTACAGGCCCAAACATTAATGCTTGCTGAGCTTGTACCCAGGGTCCAGATGTTCCAAGCCAGACACTAGAAATGTACCATCACCTCACCAGGTCCAGACAAAACTTCATTAAATAAGGTTCTTCTTGTTCCATCTTACGCTTCGTTCCTTCCAAGTAACCAACACTTTCTCACGCCTGTATCTCACAACTAACTTCCTCAGCACGGAGCCTTCCTTTCTTAAACCTCCCTTCCTCACAAATGGTCTCTACCTTCCTAGCCACATCAATCTTTCAGTTAAAGCACCCCTTACATGAAACTTCTGGATGTAAAAGGTGCTTATAGATCGTGGAGGCTGCCCCATTTGAATTCCTAAAGAGAAATTCAGTCCTGAGACAGGGGAGGATGAGGAGTACTACAGAATCGCCCCTCCTCGGATCCTCTACCAAGAGAACCAAAGGCATCTTTGTAGGAGGCTCTGTGCCCTGCAATATGTCTCAGTAAAAAATAAAAAGATAGTAAAAGAGCTTAATCCACCAAAACACAAAATAGTAAACAGGCCTCCTAAAGACTGCAAATGTCAAATGAATGATTCAAACAGTAGGTGCTACAGAGTATGCAGAGAAGAGAAATACTGATTTTGCCATGTCAAGAGACCATACTATTAAAAAGCAGCCCAGAGCTGTGAATCATGACAGTGAAGCCCGACAATCAGGAACTTGCCTGGTTATAATGGGAGGCAGTACAACAGTTGGGAAAAAAAATTTTGCTAATCATGGAATGTTCTTTATTTTGTAATATTGCTATCCCTTGACTCCATGTTTCATTTTTACTATTCTGTAATGTTTCCTGTTGTTAGGACTTTGGGAGACATTGCTGACTGTATCCTTGTGTTCTTCCCATCTCCTGTGGCAGAACGTACTCTCACCTTGACTTTGCATCTATGGAAACCTTCCTTTTGGTCTTGAGTCACTTCCTACCCCAGCTACAGCAACAGCTCCTTTTATGTTCTACTTGAATACTGAATCATAAACTCTAAATGTGCTCAGGACAGGCAACTTTTGCATTTCAGCTTCCACACTACACTAATTAGAAGTCTACACCCTTTTTATCCATGGCTGAGCTTGACTCCAAGTTACCGATTCCTCTGTCATTTTCTTAAGCCAGTGAGCGCCTATCCACACGCCCCGTTCACTTTCCACAGCTACTTGGTGAGTGTCCCCGAAGGAAAGGGTGGCAGTTGTGGACCATCTCTTAAAATTTCTGGGGCCCTTTCCCTTTGGGACTATGAATCACCTTCCTTCTTAAGCTCAACTTTAAAACTTTCCTTTTCCTCTGCAAGTCAGAAGTTCCTTAATAGGATATCTGCTGGGCTGTGTAATGGTCTCCAAAGGGAAATGATGGAGATTTGGGCTTGAGTCATTGAACTAGAGCTGGAAAAAGTAATCGGCAGTAATGTACCACAGGGAGCAGTCCTTTACTAACACCATGCGCTACACATGAGCACGGAAATTCTATTTTTCTAACTATCCATTTTCATATTACTTTATGAAGATATTTCTCTAAAAGCATTTACTCTGAATGAATGGTGACAATTAAAATTAATTTATTTAGGGATCTGAACTTTTTAGAATGAATGTCCTGTTAGATTTTAATTAAAATGTCCACTCTGGAGTCCATAGGGAATAAAATATACTATAGACGGTTTCCATTTTCTCTGTATCCTCTCTTACTTTCATTCCTAACCCTCAGCAATCCAGTAAGGAGTGATTTCTGACTCCCCAAATCTTGTATTATAGGTAATATAATACACATTCTGCATAGCCTCAAAGACCTCACAGGGGAGTAAAGTGGTACCAGGAGGGGTCTCAGGCAAAGGTTAACAATTTCATCCAGAAACCTCGATGGCTCCTTCCCTAACACCATCCTCCCAGAATACCATGATTCTTGTGATGCTGGATTTGAAGAACTGAGGACAAGGAATTTGAAGGGTGAGCCCAAGGGGTAGTTCAGGGCAGCTCTGGACTTACGGACATCACCGTCACTGTTCCTTTGCAGCGTGGCATCCCATCCCCTCAAACCTCTGGCTTAAGAGTCACTGCCCCACATCAACGTATCTGCACCACCTCCCTTCACTTAGAAGTCAGAAATCTAGCACCAGTGAGACTTTTATCCATGCTGAGCTAAGATTTTCTCTCCATACCTTCTCCCAGCTCTGCCCTGGGTAGTGGCTGACGAGGGGAGAGGAAAGGCGAAGAGGTATTTTCCTCTTTGGGAGACTTGAATTCAACCCCACCACTTCAGATGAAGGCGGAAAGCATTCTCCAGCCTGCATTTCCTTACCACTGCCACCCCACCCCACCTGCGTGAAAAGATATATAATGGTAATAATGGTGAGCAGGAAAACAGGGGACAGCCACAGGCACTGGTCAAAGGCCGTATCTGGGTGGGAAGGTGGGACGCAGTGTGATTTCTCCCACCGTCCACTTCGTCACTCAGCTCATATAACCTAACAAGAAATGCTGGGCATTCATCAAGGAAATTAGAAAAAAAAAGAGAAAAATAAAATAAAATAAAGGAAACTGACTGCGCTTCCCTCTGTCTTTGTCTCTCTTGGAACTCACAAAGTGCCTTGGGGGAGGTACCTGTCTTCCTCATCATCCTTGGAAGCCCCACCCATACCCAGCAAACATTTGCTGAATAGGTTTCCATGCTGCTCCGGCCAGGGTTTGGCTGAGGCACACTGCTCATCTATCTCCTCAAGTTTCTTTTTTTTCCTACTGGTCAGGGTGCTGTGCTGTGCAAGGTACTAAAACTGGAAAAAGCTATCCTCTCTTTATATGTTCCTCCTTCTCCCAGCAGCTCAGAGCCGCTTCCCAGTAATAATAAAGTCCTCACCCGTACTAATTTCCTATGGCCACCATAGCAATGTACCAACTACCGGGTGGCTTAAAACAACAGAAATGTATTGGCTCCTGGTTCTAGAGGCTAGAAGTCCTTGCCACTCACTTCCTAGCGCTGGTGGTTTGCCAGCAATCTTGGGCATTCCTCAGCTTGGAGACGCATCAGTCCAATCTGCATTGTCACATGGTGTTCTCTTTGGATGTCTTTACCTCAGCTTCCCTCTGTGCGTGTCTGTGTCTGTGTCCAAATAAGGACATCACTTATATTGGATGGTTGCCCACCCTGATGGCCTCATTAAACTTGGTTAAATCTGAAAAGAACCTATTTCCAGATAAAGTCGCATTCTAAGATGCCAGGGGTCAGGACTTCCACATATCCTTTTTGGAGGGACCCAATTCAGCCCACAACAGCACTTCACAGGGTCATTGGAACAATTAAATGAGATAACATATGGAAAGAGCATAGTACAGTGTTTGACACATAGTACATGCTCAATAAATACCTGTGGCTAACATTAGTATTATTCTTACTAGGTCATTCCTTTTTTCTGTCCCATAGCATCTTGTTAAAAAGGATTTAAAAGCAAGTCTTTGTAGCAGTGAAGTTTCAAAGAAGAATATTCCAGCTGTCACACAAAAATATAACCTCCAATCAAACTTCTTGGGAAAAAAATAATTACAACGGTTGACTGGGTGATAAATCATAGGATGTTCCTTGATCTGTCCCCCCTGAACTCTGAAGCATCAAGGACGTGTGGGATGCGGAACTGTGTAAGAATCAGTAAAGGAAGTCCTCCAAAAAAATCTGCTGACAACTGAATTTCTAAGTTCTTTTGATTTGTAAAAAAAAAAAAAATTCAACTCTACCCTGCACATATTCCCTATAGTACCAAAAAGGAATACAGGCACATTTCAGAGATACTGCAGGTTCGGGTCCAGACCCCTGCAATAAAGCAAATATCACAATAAGGCAAGTCACGTGTCTTGGTTTCCCAGTGCATAGAATTTATGTTTACACTATACTATAGTGTATGAAGTGTGCAACAGCATTACATCTAAAAATAAAATGCAGAGACCTTAATTTTAAAATACTTTATTGCTAAAAATGCTAACAACCATCTCTAAGCCTTCAGCAATTCGTAATTTTTTTTCTGGTGGGGAGGTCTCGCCTCAATATGAATGGCTGCTGACTGACGGTGGTGGCCGCAGGTTGGGGTGGCCATGGCAATTCTGAAAAATAAGAAACAGTGAAGTTTGCTGCCTCAATAGACTCTTCTTTTCAGGAAAAGGAGGCCACTCAAACTTTCTCCATAACAGCAATAAAGCTGTTTTGCTTTATTATCATTCCTTGTTTACTGGAGTAGCACTTTTAATTTCCCGGAAGAACTTTTCTCTTGCATTCACAACTTGTTTAACTGCGCACAAGAGGCCTAGCTCTTGGCCTATCTCGGCTTTCAACACGCCTTCCTCACTGGGCTAAGCTTAATCATTTCTAGCTTTCGATTTAAAGAGAGAGATGTACGGCACTTCCTTTCACTTGAACACTTAATGGCCATTGTAGAGTTATTAATTGGCCTAATTTCAACATCGTTGTGTCTCGAGGAACAGGGAGCCCTGAGGAAAGGCCAGCGGAGCAGAACACACACAGAACACACACATCATTTGTCCAGTGCGCCATCTCATACGGGCACGGTGCGTGGCGCCCCGAAACAATTACAGTAGTAACATCAAAGACCACTGATCACAGATCACCATAACACAGAGAATAATGATGAAAAAGCTTGAAATATGCAAGAATTACCAAAATGTATCACAGAGACTCAAAGTGATCATGTGCTGTTCAAAAAACGGTGCCAAAAGACTTGCTCGATACAGGGTTTTCACAAAGCTTAAATTTGTAGAAAAATTTGTATCTGCAAAGTACAATAATACAATGTATGCCTATATATACATACTTAGACATTTTTAAAAAAATAAAAAGTCCAAGGACCATAGATGCTTAAGCAAGGCTTTAGAAAGCCAGAAACTAAAAAACCAACTATCTAAGGAGGAATGACTTAGATTTAAAGGAAAACAATGAAGTTCATCATCTGCAGTTTGAAAAGATATTTAAGAGTCTGGCTGTGCCCCTAGCTGAACAACAGTGACTGTCACCACCAAGCCACTGGCCTGCTTTTCTCCGTACTAATAAAACTTGTTTTGATATGGACGCTCCTGGACCACAGGAGGGAACGTCACTACTCCCTCCCCCCATTCATTTTGCCAAGTCATTTTTCTACCAAAACAACACTCAGAGCCTCATCAGCCCTCCCTGCCAACTGCATTGCATAACTCAGTGCTTACTTCTCTTGACCCGACTAGCAACTTAGGATTCAAACCGACCCACCTTGGCTTGCTCACTTGGTTCTTGGCCGGTCCTCAGGAACCACAGGTAACTCGGTGCCATTGAGCAACTCTTGCCCTGGATTTTCTTCTTTATATGTAAGGACTTGAAACAGAACATACTCAAACTTGTCTGCTACCCACAATAGGTTTATGTGTCTTAAAATCTTGATTTTTTTTTTTTAAAGCCAAACCTAATGAAACCAAACTGCTCCCCAGCTTGAAAATCTTTTTGGTGACAACAGAAGACTGTCTTTCCCAATGTGGTGAAAGTGGGCCTCTCTGTTTTCCCCACTAGAAGAACAAACTGGAAGTCATGGGACTGAGTGGTGCTGTTCTAGAGCTTACTGCGACCTGATTTCAATCAGGCACTAGGTGTTTGTGCTTTTCTCCGCCTCCTTGCAACTGGGGGACAGGCAAAGCCTTGAGTGTTTGCCATGCTGACCCATGCTACGACATCCAAGTCCCCAGAAACTGGGGAACCTGGGTAGAAACTGGGAAAACCTAGACTGCAGGTCACTTTCTGGCTTTACCCTCAAACTCTACTCAAAGAATAGCAGAGCCCATATCCATCTGGGCCTGTTCTACTTTGGGGGACATTCTGCAGATATATAAGCTCGTCATTTTACCTCTGTTTTACAGATAAAACAAATGAACTTGGAAGGTTAAATTTGCAGAAGCCACAATCAACCAGCAGTTGTTTAATTATGGGCATTGAAATACGGGCAACGAAATATGGATGTGTTGAAAAGGAATGAAGAAGCCTGGATTATTTACATGGCTAAAGGATAGCAGGTGCCAACAAGAGGAAGTTTCTGAAAGCACTGAGGGCATACAAACCAGTCAGTGTATATAGTAAAGGCACCCTATGAATTGCAAGAAGTTATACAAATGTAAGTACAATCATTCTAATCTCTACAGCAGCGCTTCTTAGAGTAAAGGATGTGACCTGCTAAAATTCTCTTGAGGTTTAAGGGCTGTATTAGTTCTGTGTGTCTCCCCTTCCTGGTTTCTATGGAAGCTCCTCCACTATAGAAGGCATTCTGCCTTCTAAAGACACAAACTCAGAATACCACTCAGGGACATGGCAAGCCAAAGAGTTCTTAATACAGAATGCTAATGTGGGGTTACTATCTGACATTCTGTTCTTTTGAAACAGGTACACAGTTCTTTGCTAATGCAAAAGTTATATCACAACGATTTTACAATATCCTTTACGTATCATTTATGAATCATTTGATAACTATTTACTTTAATGCTCATAATGAAGTCTCAGTTTCATAATATTCTAATGAAGGCAAATTGCTACTATGCATCAGTGTTATGAGCCTCTTCCATTAAATCCCCACCTTGGCGCCACATGTTAGGTAAGTTACATCCACATGCTGCAGAAGGCAGTAATGAGCATACCCCAGTTGGCTATGTCTTAATGGTAGAATTCTTAGAAAGTTCTTAATAAAACTGCAATTCACAATAAAATATGCTTTAAAAATGAAATGTTTTATCTTTCCAGAATAAATGGACTTTACAGACTTAGATTCATAATGAAGTTAACCCAAAATAAAAATTTATTTAAGTGGCAAATTTATTCACTGTAATTCTTTCTCAAACCACAATGAGTCCCACTTTTTGCAGTATTCACACTGAAATGTGTCAAGTGATGCCTTTATAAATTCCTGATTAGAGACTGAAGACTCCTAATTAAAACTCAAAGATTCGGAATGAATGATTTGAACCCTGACAAAAACAGCTGCTCACTGAATGAAACACAGGGAAAATTTTCTTAAAAAAAAAAAAAAATCAGGATAATGAAACCAGATTTAGTACATTCACATGAGTCCATCACTCAAAAAAATTAAATAATTAATTTTAATATTTTATGTTTCTAATAAAAAAAAAAGTCAACTATTCAAAAGGTCTCACATTATTGCACCATTTAGACACAAACACACAAACTAAAAATAGCAATGTTGATACCATTTAAACAGAAAATATATTTTTGTTACAAATATTTTCTTGTCTCCAGAAAATCCTGGCTATTCAAAAGTGTTCGTATATTTTCTCACTTGAGTATAGAAGATATTTTAAACACATATTTCTTAAGATGTAATCTGAAAGTTAACACCTTGACACAATTTATGCATTTATTTTTAAACAATATATTAAAAAGGGCATTTGAACTAAATTAAATCAATAGCTAAAACCAATCCTAAACTGAATGTGCGGAATTAGAACATCATCCCTCCACTAAAAGATAAAAATGAAGAGAAATTAATTCATATTCTAACTAAAGAGGTTCAACTTTTATTAATAGTTAATAATGCACATTTACGAACAGTTCTAGTGATTTTATTAATCCTCATGAAACCCAATGATGTGAGTGGCTATCAACCTCATCATTTTACAGATAAGGAAACTGAAACACAAAATAGTTATATAACTGGCCCGAGTTACATGTCCATTAAGGGTTGAAGCCAAGATTTGAGTTCAATTTTAAAAGGTTCCTTTGCTCTTAACTACTTTACTATAGATACTACCTTTCAGTTTTCTAAGAGATATTTAATTAACTTTTTTTTTGTTTCTAAGTATTTTAATCCAGATTAAAGTTGTTACTCTTCTCTCTTTCAAAACTTTGTTTTTAACCAAGATCATTTTCAAGCAAAGAAGTCTGCAAAATTGTTCATGGTTTATTTTATAAGTAAGGTCTTTAATCCATCTGAAAATGGATGAAATTTTATGGCAAATATACATATTCTTGAACTAAGAATATTTCTTTCTTCTACAAATAACTTAATATTGAAACACTATATTTTTAAAAATACCGAAAACAGCTTATAAAGGCTGTCCGGGGCCGGGCGTGGTGGCTCACGCCTGTAATCCTAGCACTCTGGGAGGCCGAGGCGGGTGGATCGCTGAAGGTCAGGAGTTCGAAACCAGCCTGAGCAAGAGCGAGACCCCGTCTCTACTATAAATAGAAAGAAATTAATTGGCCAACTAAAAAGATATAGAAAAAATTAGCCGGGCACGGTGGCGCGTGCCTGTAGTCCTAGCTACTAGGGAGGCTGAGGCAGAAGGATCGCTTGAGCCCAGGAGTTTGAGGTTGCTGTGAGCTAGGCTGACGCCACGGCACTCACTCTAGCCTGGGCGACAGAGTAAGACTCTGTCTCAAAAAAAAAAAGAAAAAAAAAGGCTGTCCGGCCGCTCACTCCAGTAATCCTAGCACTCCAGGAGGCTGAGGCAGGAGGATCGCCTGAGGCCAGGAGTTCCAAACAGCCTGAGCAAGAGTGAGACCACATCTCTACAAAAGAAAGAAAAATCAGGTGGGCATGGTGGTGCACTCCCGTAGTCCCAGCTACTCAGGAGGCTGAGGTAGGAGGATTGTTTGAGCCCAGGAGTTTGAGGTTGCAGTGAGCTATGATGATGCCACTGTACTCCAGCCTGGGTGACGGAGCTGAGACTCTATCTCAAAAAAACAAACTAAAAAAAGCATATAAGCACTTTTTAGCTCTAAGTGGGAAAAAAAATCTCGCCTAATAGCAAGACTTAGGCAAAATTATTAAAGTCAATAAAGTCAAAGGTACTTGAGGCAATTTTAAATGTAGCTAGGTCACAAGACACACACCAAGATTTTTTATTCTGCTCAACAATGGCATTTTTAGTTAAAAATAATGCGATTCTTATAATGCATTGGGTTTTTTTTCTTATTATTTGCATGCTAGAAGAAAGAATGAAGCCATAACCAGGCACAGAGTGACAGGCATAGACACTGAAACTTTCTCACTCACTACTGGCTGCAAAATGAAACTAATCAATGGTGAATGGCGCATCTAAATCAATCATGAATGGAATCTGCATCACAGACATCCAAGGAGTACTGCAATGTATTGCAGTGGACATGTGGAACCTTAGTCTGAAGGGCAAACATCACAAATACAAGCGTATTCCTGTTTTCACCAATCATCTTGGAAAACTGAAAGACATAGGAGAGCCTTTTCAGAGAAGAAAAAAAAAACATACTGATTACGGAGAGGAAAAACTATCCCCTTATCCAGCATTCGTCGTCTGAGTCTCAGAGTCACCGCAAGGCCTGGGTGCCCAGGCTCAGGCTGGAGATGTCTATGCTACATGACTTGACATGCCAGAGGGACACAAGATAGGTCATCTCGGAGGCATCTCTCCTCATAAAGAATTAATGCTGCCCAGGGAAACACTTCACAGAACAAAAGAAGGGACACTAGACATCTGGCTAGGAGCAAAGCTAATGAGAAACAGACCTACCATTTTCAGCTCTCGTTACCAACAGTGAATGAATAAGTAGATGAGCACACCACTTGAAAAGTGACAATTTCATAGGGTGACAAAAGTATATTTTGCCTCAAAATTAGTCTGAAGGTTTTAGTCTGTACTCGCTGGTATTAAATGGTACAGTTATATGTAAGAGTCTTAGCCTCTATCCATTTAAACTCACTCTTTTGAGATCAGTTTCCTTTTTACTGTATGACAAGAATGTGTGTAAACCAAGGGTAAGCACATCATCTATTATAGCGGGATTACGATGGCCAAGTCTAAAGCAGGAAGCACCGCGGCCCTCTTAAAAAGAATACTTTACATAAACTCATAGGTTTCCCTCTTACAGTAAAATTGAGCTGTGGATTTGTTAAACAATCAAATTGTGAAAGTGAATATTTCCCACTATTTCACTGTACTCTAGAATTAGCTTTTAAAAGATGGATTTAAGGCCGGGCGTGGTGGCTCACGCCTGTAATGCTAGCACTCCGGGAGGCCGAAGTGGGCAGATTGCTCAAGGTCAGCAGTTCAAAACCAGCCTGAGCAAGAGCGAGACCCCATCTCTACTAAACATAGAAAGAAATTAATTGGCCAACTAAAAATATATACAAAAATTAGCCGGGCATGGTGGCGCATGCCTGTAGTCCCAGCTACTTGGGAGGCTGAGGCAGAAGGATTGCTTGAGCCCAGGAGTTTGAGGTTGCTGTGAGCTAGGCTGATGCCACAGCACTCTAACCAGGACAACAGAGTGAGACTCTGTCTCAAAAAAAAAAGATGGATTTAAAGATCCTTTAGTTATAGCATGGTGTGCATATTATTAGAAATAATAATTCCTCTTTTTAAGGAACTACATAATTGACTTTAGGATAGCGAGACAGGTATACAGATACCTATACGTATATGTGATTAGAGACATTTTTCTTTAGAAAGAAAAAAAAAATCACAAGACACACAATATCTCTAAACATCTTGCATTAACTCCGCATGCTCTTTGGTATAAAGAATTACCAAAAGAAAGCTAGCATGGAGCAATCCTTGCTTAGACACTGGGTAAAATGTTGGGCCTAAGGAAGCCAGGGGACAGGTGACAGGTGATTGGGTTCAGAAGCATTTGGTCCAGGCTCTGGCCATCTCTGCCTGGATCACTTAATTAGTCTCTTTCTCCCAAACTCATCGCCAACTCATCCCCAATGGAGGTTACTTTTCCAAAACACAAAAGCAATCACATCCCACACCAGTTTAAAACTCTGCAACGGCTTCTCACAGGTGCCCACAGAATGATGTCCAGCCACGTTGGCACACACACCTGGTGCCCACCTGGGTGCTCTGAGCCCTCTCCCACCTTTGTCCCACTTCACTCTGTGGGGAAGGCCTTCCTTCCCCTTTCCTCCTTACCCCTCTCACCTGAGAAGGCCTGTCTGGAAAGTCCTACTCACCTGCTAGGGCCCAAATGCAAAGGTATGTCTGGGCACTGGCCTCCCCCGCTTCCTGGGCCAATGATCCTACAGCCTTCAGGGCACTCTGCCCACCACCCCGTGGGAAGGCTACGTATGGGAGGGAGGGTAGGACTGCGGCTGTTGTTCCTGCAAAACTCCGCTTTTGAAGAAGTCAGGGGTGTATCATTAATACTTAGCTCAACAGCTTAAACAAAAAAACTAACAGCCAATAAATAAAGGCCTGAATAGATGCGGGAAAGAAGGAAATACAGGTAGGGGGCTGCGGCTCACACCTGCAGTCCTAGCACACTGTGAGGCCGAGGTGCGAGGATCACTTAAGCTCCAGAGTTTGAGGCTGCAGTGAGCTCTCATGGCACCACTGCACTCCGGTCTGAGCGACAGAGTGAGACCCTGCCTCAAAAAATAAATAATTAATTAATTAAAAACAAATGAAATAACATTGCAACTAGAAAACAATTTCAGGGAAATACCTGTTCCAACTCCCAGCGTCTCCATTTATATCTGCATGATTCAGGACACACGTTTACATCTGAACTGTAAAATGGGGACAGTGATACCCACTGGCCACACTGACTGAGGATCAAGTGAGGTAAGGTGCTCCAAGTGCCCAGCACAGCAGTGGAATTCCGTCCTCCAGGTGCTGCCCCCAGCCCCCACAGAGCTGCATTCTACCCTCAGAAGTTGGACCGTGAAAAACAAGGACATCAGCAATAGTCCAAGTAGAGGAGGGAACACTTGTATGGCTGAGCAAAAGAACAAAGAGAAGGTAGAGACAGCAAATGAAGGCAGAAAGGTGGGAGGAGGGGACCCTGAAAGAAGGTATTTTAGCGCAAGGACCTCCTTTGGCAGGAAAAGATTCAGTGACCCCACCCAAAATTATGAAAGCCATTAACTTCGTCTTTGGCAAAGAAGTGAACATCTGAATGCCTGAGTTCTGGGCCCTCCTCTGTTACCTTGAGCAAGTCATTACACCCAGAGCCCTTGGAGCCCTCCTCTCTGAATAAGGGGGTCGAGGGCTCATTTCCAAGGGCACTTCAGTCTCTTTCACTACATCATCCTCCAACTTCTCCACTTATAAAACCTACCAGGCTTTCAGCTGGCTAAAAGGAACATAAAATTAAGATGAAGTCAGAATATTTCAAACAAGCTGACTCTGTTTCAAATTCCAAGATGTACAATTAATTAAATCATTAGCTGATAGGCCTAACTCAAGAAACCTCCCAAGAGAATATGTAAATTAACTGCTTTCAAAGGAGTTAGCATTTTAAAAGGCCCCTCGGGATCTCACTAACATCTTCCCTCCCCCACATCTGGCCTAAAACAACAAAGGAAAGAAGGGGGGTTTGGGTTTTTGTTTGTTTGGGGGTTTGTTTGTATTTAGGACTACAGTAAATAGCAAGACGGGATAAATGTGACAGTTCCGTGGACTGAAGCTTACTACATAGTTTTCTTTATGTTGTATAGGGCTCAGAGTAGAGGAAGGTTCGGTGTATCTCTATACAATGGATGTTTTCTAAGCCTGCTGAGAAATGGGTGTAAATTGTAAGAACAGAGCAGGGAACAGAGGAAGTTTCAGGTTGGGGGAGGTGCATCTTGCAGGATCCTACAGACAATAGGCACTACTAACCCCCCTCCCAGTTTACAAGTAGTTTTAAAGAACTAGTTCTGCTTGAGAGGCCCCAGAATTCTGGAGGCAGAAGCTGAAGAACCATCAAAATTTACCAAATGGATAATCGGTCCTGAAAAAAATGATCTAGCATGTCTAACTGGCATCTAATAACCTTAGCAATTCCTACTCTTAAAAACAACTACCCTTCCCCACCAAAAAGAGGAATGGTGTGTCTGCTACCATCGAGTAAAGATAAAAGAGTAAAATCCCACAGGATTCTGACTCATTTTGCACTTCTCAGCAGAAGTCTAAGCATGTCATAGGAAAAGGTGACATGCTTTGAAAACCCAGGCCAACCACAGGTTGCAGTTCATGAGTAGAACAGTACGTTTCCCAAGAACGTCATGGCTTAATTGCCCAGGGCTTACAAACATTTTGCAATTTACCATTACCGTTTCCAGTGGAAGCACCAGGATTTTAATTTGCATGATCAAACTGCCTAAATGGTAGCTTCAGCCTGAGCAGAATTTGTTAACATCTTCATAAATGCACCCCATTGTAGTTGGTACATAAGTCTTTACAGAACGGTGTTTTGGTATGACGCCTGCATTTAAGAAGTACATACTTTTTTCCTTTTTCAATCAACAAAACTATGTTCTCAGAACCCAGTAAGTCACAGGCACTGGAGATAGAAAAGTGAGTAAGATACTGACCCTGCCCTCCAGGCACTCACAGTCTAGCATTTCTTTTGTAAGCTCATTTTCTCTTAATTCTATACCTATTTATATATTCACTTATTAGCATTTATTTATTCTAGCACGGCTAAAACATTTTCATGCTGTAAATTATACTATTATTTCTTCTCTAAATGAGCACTTTGTTAACAATTATCTGAAAGCAACTATTTGGTGCTTAACTGTGCATGGACTGAATTAATCTACATGCAAAATGTGTCCTAATGAACTCAAACAACCATCCCGTATTTACTGAGATCCATGACTCTGGGGCAATACCCTTCCCTGGGTTATAACCCACAAAATCCGGGGGTGAGGAGACTTGCTCAGCACTGTCAGAAAAGAGGAACTGTGCTCATTCACCTAAAAAAAATCTTTATCTACCAGGCTGTGAAGTTTGATTTTTACACTTATAAGAATATAAAAAAGTAAAGTACTGTGCCTGAAATCTATTAAGACACAGATTTCCCCATTACCTCCACTCTCCTCTTCAAGTTGAATAGGGAAAAAGAATCTTTCAAATCGCTTTGTACAGAAAATACTGGAAATTACATTTCTACTAAGTTGATCTCAGATAGTTAACTATGGAGCATCACAGCATCAGGCTCGAGACTGGTACTAGCCAGGGACCTGGGGTCACGTCTGACATTGGCACTAACAAGGTATGTGCCACTGGACAGGTCACTTCCCCAGTCTAGGCAGATAGATGATTGCAAAATCCTATATTGTAAATACAAAAATGAAGGAAATGGTGCCTTTTATTTCAGTAAGAATAGTTTTGTGTCTCGATGTATTTCCCCAAAGATGCAGTTTATATAAACACTTGGATGATGATTTTCTAATAGCAGAGAGAAGATCTTCCCTTTTAACCTTGTGTCTCCCTACATGGCTTGTACAATGGAGACTTTAGCCACGTCTTTTTCCTCTGAATTTTACTAAGGAATAATCCCGATGCCCACGCTTACCCCATATAAAGAATGGGAAAATACAAGGGACATAACCTGTTTCAGACAAGCTTTATGTTCTTTCCAGCCTCATGATAAACTATTAGCTCTGTAAGAAGTACATATTTTCTTTGCTCCTGCATCTGCCCTTTGAATAACAAGTTTGAACTTCTGGGGCTCCACCCCATTTTTTAACTTCGCCAAAGAACACTTTGCTACAACTGACCCAACAGTGCTGGAATCTGCCAGGCAAGAGAAAGCAAATCTTCAGAAAGTGCCACCTGCTAACCCTCCTCCCCAAAGTAACCCACAGCCCAACTTCCATTTCAGCCAGCCCACGGACCCTCCCCACCCCCCAGCCCACACCCTAGTAAGGGATGCAATGGGATGTTATCAAACCAATTTCCTCTAAAATTTACAGAGCTGGATCTAAGCAAGAAATAACAAGATGAGTTTCCTGCTTGATGAAATTAAAAAAACAATGTCACCACAACTTTAAAATATTCGTGGGGTTTTCTGGAATTTCAATTAAGGACCACATTCATCTGTAAAGTTCAAAAATGCAAAAACTTTTAAATCCAAAATATATAGTATGTAAATACACATTGTATATTTATGTACATACATTCTTTAAATACTGGTAAGAAGAACAGATAAAAATATTTAGCCAACTTTCCCTGGTTCTCTGTACAGTAATAATCATAATACAAACGGACACTTGAAACAGTAACTGGGACTTTAGGATGTCTGGAAAGAAGAGGCACAAGACTCTATCTGCAAAGGAAAAATAGAAGGAGCTACATTTACTGAGCATCTACTATATGCAGAACAGTATGCTCAGCACTTGATACACATTCGTTCAGCTAAATCTCAGAAATGCAAGAAGCAAGTCTTCTTTTCCTCATTTTTCAGGTGATGAAACTGAGCATGAGAGGGATTGAATAATTTGGCCAAGATCACACAGTCAGTTGGAAAGCTGGGGTTTGACCCAGCCTAACTTACTTCAAAGCCCAAGAGCTTAATCACTGTGCTAAAAACCATACAGTGTTTATCATGCCCAAAGAAGAGTTTCTTTCAAAAAATGGCATCTCCTCCCATTGGACAAACAAAAGATCTCAATGTAAATCTAGACCCTTTTCCAACAATCTACACATCTGGCAATTCCAAATCTTTAAACTAAACTTGCCCTTTTATGTGTGGATTAAGATGTCTGACTTTAATAACTCCCACCCATCGATTTGGTCTACCTGCCTAACTACAGGTCCACCAAAGTAAATCTACTAATTCCCCGAGGTATTAAACCCTGAGCAGGTTAAAGCTTCATCTTCCATAGACTTAAGAACTGTTTTCCAGAAACTATGCCAAATCCATGGGTGGTTTTGGTCACTGGACGTTTCAAAATACATGACAGCACAGATTTAGCAAAATAAGTCCTATTGTTTTTAGCCCCAAACATATAAAACAAATATCCCGTAGTTCTACAAACTGAAACACTGCAAACTGAGTGGGCAAACATTTTGGCCGTTCTGAATAAGGAAATGGTTGTTTTTCTCTCATGGTCACACAACAAATGGTGAAGAGATAAACATCAGGAACATCAGCCTTTCCCCAAATCCAACATCCACCAACTATTATTTATTTACATCTACTCTTTGAAGGACTCTTTCTTTTGCCTTTTCCACACCAACATCTCAGCAGGTGTCCCACATTAAACTGTTGAATATCGTACTTGATTGTTTAACAAATATCTTTGATGGGATCTGTGGCTGGTTATTTTTTAATTAGGGATTGAAATACAATACCGTGTGTATTTAACCCCCTAAGCACTAGAGCAAGAGAAGGACGACTCTGCGGAGTGGGGCTGCCCAGTGGGTGGGCGACAAGGGCGAAGTCGGTCCCAGAGGGACGGCTGCGGCCACGCTCCCCGCGCGTCCCCTCGCAGGTAACTCACCAGGATGCCCATCACGTCCCTCCAGAGTCGGGAAAACGCCTCGGACGTGCCAGTGTCCGGCGCGGGCTCCGGCGCGGGCTCCGGCTCGGGCTCCGGCTCGGGCGCGGGCCCCGGGCCAGCTGCTCCCGCGTCCTCCATGGCCGCGTCCCGCGCGCCGGCCGTGCGTCCTGGTCCCCGCGGCGCCCTCGCCCCGCACAGAGCGCGGCCGGCCCTCGGCGCCGGGTCCCCGCCCGCCGCGTCACCGAGCCGCGCCCCCGCGCCGCATGCCCCGGCCGCCCGGCGGGGCCCCTCGCACGCGCCCGCACCTCGGCCCTAGGTGGCCGCGGGCAGCGCCACTGACAACTCCTGAAACTTTCCCATCCCAACTCGGCTCGGCCACAGGGTAGCAGGAGGCAAAGTCCGCACCACCGAGTGGTACGGCGGGGACTTCTCCCAGCCCAGGAGCAATTAAACCCGCTGCAAAGGCGTTTCTTCCTGTGACTGGGACCAACTAACTAAGGCACGCCGCCCTTCTCTTCTAGCAAGTCGGGGCAGGGCCCTGCAGGGTGACCGCGGCGCCTCTGGAACTTGGAGGGAGCTCCCCGGGACCCCTCTCTGCAGAATGAGCTCTTCCAGCTCCACATGACTCTCCCCTCGAGGCTAAAGAAAGCGTTTAGCAACAAAAGGTGCTCTGATGTCAGGCTCTTTGCATGGAAATGAGCCGCGGACAGGAGAACAAATCGCCTGTTGAAAGAGCAGCGGCGCTGCGCTCCCGGCCCGCACAGGGTCCCAGTCACGCCATTCGCGGAAACGTTTTGGTCACACAAACTCGACAAAGTTAATCTTTAAGCTACTCCTCCCGAAAGGCTTCGGGAGTAGTCGGTGTCGTTACAATGCACACCTCGCCCCTCATGAAGCCAAGCGACCTAAGGAATTACAACCCTGCCTCTGTCAGCCAAGGCTGCGCTGAAAAACAAGTGTGAAAGCTTGGGCACGAGCCATTGTTTGGATCATTTTTATGAGTGGGGGCATTTTGGCTCCTGAGTGCCCACAGTGCCATGCATTGCCATGGCTTTCAGCTGATGAGGGGAAGTGTGCTTTGGGTTCTAATGGTTCCTTTACGTTAAGAAACACAGGGAAGGGCTATTTTCAAAACTAAATGTTACTAGTTGTGGCCACTCAGCCTACACACACTTGGGGCCCCGTGTGTGTTTTTCCAAGGAGAAGAGCATGACGGATTTATGTTCTGAGGGAAATAGCCCTGTGGAGATTATTTTTCCTTTTGTGAGTCTATCTTTAAAAACCACTCAGAGAAATTTCCCTGGGAGATGACAAATACTTGTCACATTTGATCTGGTGGTTGATCACTTTGTGAAACAGTGAAGAAACCATGAGGAGGAATCTGCTCGTATGTTAAAGAGCTGGTTGGTTTAAAAAAAAAATTAAGAAAGAAAAGAGAAAGAGGTGCCCCCATGGAGAGAGCCCTTGCTTGTTCCTGAGGCCTCTCCCGTTTGTTTTTTGGATTTTTTTGTTTTGCTTTGTTTTGTTTTTTCCTTGGAGCCCACATAAAAGAAAGAAGATCAGAGCATGTCCTTGAAATCCCCTTGCTAGAGCATGAATTGCCAGGAGCACCAATCAATGCAACGGATAGAGTCCTTGTAGGAAAGTTCAAAATGTTAAAACTTTTTAAAAGTTTATAAGCACAATTCCTAATGATAATATTTTTGAAAGGAAACAAAAAGAATGAGAAACTCTTCCCTTAATAGTATCAAGGCACTGTGTTGAAAGTAGAAAGAGCACTGGACTCTGAGTCAATATAGCAGGCCTGGGGCTTTCCTGGGCTGATGCCAGAGTTAGGCCGGATGGGTTTCCAAGGCTCCCTTGTGCTCTATGATGCCATGAATCCCAATACATTCCATTAAAGCAGGTGGGCTTTAATAAAAAAAAATTGTCATTTCTATAAGAAAAAAAAGTAAATGATGAGAAAAGGTAAATAGTTTTTACAGTCAATTTTACGGGTATACTTAAGAATTTCAATTTGTTAGCCACGTGATACTTTTTTAAATTCAAGAAAATGCATGGAACTGTGCTGCTTCCAAGGGGCAATTTGTTCTCTGCATAAATACTGTCTGGTAAGTGACTGGGCCAGGAGTCATGCCAACAGGGCAGCAGGGGTTGGGATAAGGGCCACCTCTCTAGCTCCTATCAGGAGTCTTTTTCTTCTTGACTCCTCAGATGACCTGGGGCAACGCATTTGATCTTTTGGTGCTGCAGTTTCCTCATCCAAAATGAGACAAGGCCACACCAATTGCCACCCACTTCCCCAGAGGTGACAGTATGTTTAGGTGACAGGGTCATCTAAAGACAAATACAATTTAGTAACAACACATACACACACATCAATATAATAAAACCTTAGCCAGCATTTTGACACTAATAGAAATCAGTCTACCCTAGATATCTAAGCTCTTTTTCCTGGTGCTCCCTAATAAATGGACTTAGAAATGAGATAATATAATATGCATATAATACGAAATTTGTGTTTGATGTATTGCCTAAAGTTATTTTGGTGCTTCAGTAATTTCGTTAATTATTTTAAAAATGAAGCCGAACTTTTTTACTCATCAACTTCTGTGCATTAACTCAAAAGTAGTCTCATTAAAGCTCCCAAGATTGAGTCTTTTCTCCTTTAGTTAACTTCACTCTTTTCTTCTAAAAGTTCCTTCAGGGTTTTTAGACAAAGTTGCCCTTTCACAGTCCTTTCATGGTCATCATCATCTCTACTTCAGAGTTCCATAGGGTAACATTTACCAACATTTTATAATAGAATTCTATCCCATGAGGGTAGGAAAGGGCCTTGAAGAAGATCTGGGTCAAATCTTTCATTTTGTAGATGAAGAAATGGGCTCCACAGAACCTGAAGCATGAGTTTGGGCGAACATAACTACATGGGGCAGAATCAAAGTAAGAACAACCTGATTATTTTGGAAGTTCTTTCATCTGTATTGTACTCCATTTGATTCCCACCAAGCTCTACAAGGTAGGCAGGTATAGATCCTCCACTGAAGATGAGTACACAGGAATCTTGTTCTCCCTCTTCCCTGTCCATCATGGCTCTTGTCCAGCAGGTTAGAATTGTTATGATGTTGGTGAGTCAATTCCAAGGAAAGGGATCTAGAAGAGGATTTGCTGGATTTCTAGTAGAGACCCAAAAGTTGATTGTGAAATCAATTCTGTGGGTCCTGATAAACACTTATTGTAACAAATGAACAGAAAACTATCAGAATACATTCAGTGAGAATATTAATAATGTAGCAATCTCGATCTCAGTAAGTATTATTTTTTGAAAATTGGTCTCCATCATATTGTTATACATGTAAATGTACAATACATATACATATACATGTTTATACTGGCTTGCTTTGTAAAATGTTGTTCTTACAGTGTGCCAGAATTACAAACGTTTAAAAGCCACTAGACTAGAAGTTGTAGGGTATTTTTAGGGTATAGTGGCACCCTATTTAGGTCATTATGCCAACATAAGAAAGATAACTAGTTTACTGCTTGGCAGTATTAAAGAAAATTAAAATGAAGAATAGGACTAAAGAATCCCTGAGCAGACAAAACCAGTTAAGACTCATAAGTGAATTCAACCTTACTTGATTCACAAACATCAGCAAAACTTAACTTGAGCTATTTCTTGTAAATGCTTACATTGGAGAAAAATAGAACTTAAGCTCAACAATTCAGAAGTAGTCAACAAACTTGTGTAACTAGGGGCTTTCCAAGAGGCTAGACAAATAAAGCAACTGTATAATTGCAACCAATGAAATGTTTGCTTTGCTTTACTTCTGTGTCCATCCTGTAAAAGGGTCCCTCTTGCATTCCTGCAGTGGAGCTCCTGAACCACTTCTGGTTTGGAGCTGCCTGATACCTCAATTGTTATTTGCTCATATAAACTCTTCTAAAACAAAATTATTGTGCCTCAGTTTACCTTTTTAACAACAGTAAAGGTACGGCTTCATAGTGGAAAGCACAGATATAATGAAGTCAAAACAAAGCTTGGTTTTTTGTTTTTTTTTTTTTGAGACAGAGTCTCACTCTGTTGCCCTGGCTAGAGTGCCGTGGCATCAGCCTCGCTCACAGCAACCTCAAACTCCTGGGCGATCCTTCTGCCTCGGCCTCCTGAGTAGCTGGGACTACAGGCATGCGCCACCATGCCTGGCTAATTTTTTCTATATTTTAGTTGGCCAATTAATTTCTTTCTATTTTTTAGTAGAGATGGGGTCTCGCTCTTGCTCAGGCTGGTTTCGAACTCCTG
>CAUYPO010014211.1:0-22287 GCA_963574435.1 Cheirogaleus major
AGTCGTGGCCGAGCTGTGTCTGAACGCCGGGTCTCCTGACCTCCAATCCAACAGTCTTTCCGCCCGCTGCCTCTCGCCAGTGTGATCTCAAGGAGGTTTAAGTCTCCCCTGAGACCGATTGTGTCGGTGAGTCAGTCTGGATCACAAGGGAAGCAGAGTTATCCAAGGTGGGCAGGTGCTGGCGCCAGCCACGGGCTGAAGGCTGACACATCCGCAAGCCACCCTTCTTAGCATGTGGATGGTCTTCGCTTTGGGGTCAGAGGACCTGGGTTCAAATTTTATATTGACTACTTACCAGCTGTGACTTTGAGCAAATTCTTCAACCCTTGGAACCCAAAGGGAGCAGGAAGCCCAGGGTGAGAGAGAGCTCACGGAGGGCCAAGAGGTAAGGGTTCAGCCAAAAAAGAGTCACTTTCCAAATGGACGCCCAAGGTTCTGGGAGGGGGGCTTTCATTATTTCATTTCATTTCATTTATTTATTTTTTAAAATTTTTTCTTCCATTATTTTATTTCAGTAATAAAAATAACTGCTACCAGGTACTGAGGGTCCGGCATGCAGTCCAGGCACATGTCAAATGCTTCACGTGCATTATCCACTCCATCAGTGCGAGGAGGCAGGACTGCGGGCCCATTTTACAGCTGAGAAAACAGAGGCTCTTAGAAATCAGGTGACTTGATTTCCATGGCACGTGGCAAAGCTGGGACTGAAGACAACTTTTAGGACAAGACAGATTCCCCCGGCTCTTCAGCCCCCAGAGGACAAAATGCCCCCAGGCGGGGAGACTGGGCAGTGTGTCCTGGAGACACCCCCCCCCCATCCTGATCCTTACGCTCAGGCCTCTGTCTGGCTCTGCTCTGATGAACTTCATTATCTTTATCAACTTAATTTACGCGAGCCAGTGTGGCCACCTAATTAAGATATTTCCCAGGGCCCTTGCTGGCTGCTTAATGAGGCAGGAGTGGCCGGACTCAGGTCCGAGTGTCCCGGGGTGCGGAGGCGAGTAGGGGTGGTGGAGCGTGGCTGCGACCGCTGTGGGGTTGCTGCCGTGCCGTGGCCCGGGGCAGCGAGTGTCCCCCCTGGACGCTTTGTCCGTCCCCCTGCCGAGGTCCTCACGTCTCCAGGGGCCCGTCCGCATTCTGGAGCCCTGGGGAAGGCCGGTGTGGGGGCTGCGCTCCCCGGAAGGCCCCACCGCAGTCCAGCACCGATGGATCCCTCGCTCCAAGCTCCTCCTCGCTAATTTCGTAAGTGACGGAGATTTGACTTTCTTCTGTGCCCACTGATGGCACAGCCCCGAAGCCAGATGCCCCCAATTTGGTTAATGAACTTCTTTTCTTTCTGTAAATGAGATTTTTAAGATGGGAGGGGAAGGCAGGTGAGACTGGAAGGTGGGAGGCCCGTGGGAGCCATGGCGGTGCAGGCGGGAGGGTGGGTGGGGAGGAGAAGGGGGTTGACCGGGAGCTGCCGGGCAGAGAGAGTGGTCGGCCTTGCTGACTCCTTCATTCATGCATCACTCAGTCATTCATCAAACACACACGTGCACATACACACACACACACACACACACACACGCTGCCTGCCTTCTGTGTGCCACGGGATAGAACCATGAACACACAGACCAAATCCCTGTCCTCACAGAGCCAACATTCCAGTAAGAATTTCGGGTTAAACTCATCATTTAGAATCTTAAAATGTTGAGTTTGAGGTTCACTCAATGCTAAAATCAGAAACTCTTCATATAACTTTACTAACTTGGATGAAGTGAGAGCCGGCTTCCTGCATCCTCTCGTTCCGCCCTGGCGATGACCCAGTGGGGTGGACTCCGGGAGGCCCCCCGTTTCCAGGTGAGGCCGTCGGGGCTCAGGGAGAGTAAATTCTTAGGACAAGTCCACGTGGTCCCGGAGCCGGGATTAGGCCCAGGCCCACCAGATACCCCCTCCTCCCTTTGCTGCTGCCCTTGCCTTACTTGCAAGCATCCCAGTGGGAAGGGGCTCGACGGGCTGCCTCTCTTCCCAGCGCAGCCAGAGGCTCGGGGTCCCCGGGCCCCTGCCCTTTGCCTCCCCCTGCTCCAGACCTGCTGATCTGCTCGAGTGGGCTGAGAGCTGTGCCCCGTCACAGCAAGCAGGGAATGATGGCAATAAACACAACCACCGTCACCAGCCCTTACACACGATCAGTGTGCGCCGTGCCCGCCTCATCGCCTCCTCCCAGCGACTCTGCCAGGTGGGACCGCCATCATCTCCAGGCGACAGCGCAGGGAATAAGGCATGTGTCTTGCCCAGCTGGTAAACGGCAGAGGTGGGATCTGAACCCAGGACGGTGGCTCCGGGGTCCCAGGCTGAATCAGTGGTGGCTGGAGCAGGGAAGCTGGGCCGGTGAGGACTCCCCACTGGGCGGGCTGCATGGGCTGGTCTCATCCACAGACGGCTGCCCGGTTTGCAGTGGAGGGAGGCGGGGAGGAAGGCTGGAGCCACCGCCCGTGCTGGGCTGCAGGGCTCTGTGGCCAACAGCTCCCTCCCGAGGGCTGGGGCTCCTGCCAGGTTACTGGGGTGTCGTTCCACTGTGACCCCCATCGGGAGGAGGCTTCCCTCCCAATCTCATTTTTCTAGCACTGATCGGCATCAAAATTGCCGCAACTTACTCGTTTGCTTGTTTTGTTCTCCCTCCAGAATGGAAGCTCCGGAAGGCAAGGACTTCGTCCTGTTCACTTGAGGCTGAAGCCCTAACAAGTGCAACCCTGTCGGGGGGGCCTTGTTGGTCAGCAGAGAGGAGCCTCGATTCTCTTTGGAAGAGACAAAATCTCTGACCCCCTTGAGCAGTGGTATGTCTAGATGCCACCCTGCTTCCATTCGATCATCTCAGGTCAAAGGATTACAACACAAATCACCGTGAGCAGCCATCAGTGGGGCCAAATTGCCCCTTCTTTCTGTCCCAGCCCTCAGGCAGCTGTGGCAGCCTCCCTCTCCCACCCGCCACAACCCCCATCTCATCCCTGCCTCTGGGATCCCAGCCCGGTTTGACTTTAAATTTTACAACCTTGTTTATGCAGCTCAAGGCCCAGCACTAAAGACCACATGCTCCACAGAACATTTATGGTTGCAGATGGCTCCGAGGTGTGGGCAGGGAGGGGCCGTGTGAGGATGGGGCTGGCGGGAGGGGTCCGGAGACCCAGCGGTTCTCAGCCACGGCCGCCCCCTCTTAGAACTCTTCCCGTGGGTGAGTCCCCCGGTCTTTCTCCGGATGACATCACTTGGTTCACCTTGACCGGGCTCCCCCAGGTCTGGGCACCGCTAGGCAAGGGGGCAGAGGTGGACAGACTTTGCCGATTACTGTCCTAGGCGGCTGGAGGGGAGGTGAGGATTTGGGTGCAATCTGTGCTCTCTGGAGAAATCTCTGGAGATGCATGTCTTTAGATGCATCTGGCCCCTCGTGTTGCGCTGTACGTGTGTCGTGAGACCTCACGACGATTAGATCTGGCAGACACTGTTATTGTCATCCTCATTTTATAGGTGAGGACATGGAGGCACAGAGAGGTTATGCCACTTGCCCAAAGGCACACAGCCACATCAGTGCAGAGCTGAGAATTGGACCCCAGAACCTACACTTTATAACTATTTTACAGTTCTGGGTAATAGGGGATTTCATATGAGGAGCCCCTTACCCTGCCCGGGTGGAGGGTCAGGAAAGGCTTCCTGGAGGAGGAGTTCCTGGCAGCATCCTGCTGGCTCTGGCTTCCCCCGTTGGTTGGTCAGGCACGCAATTCTCGCTGAGTTCTCGGAGCAGGCTGGGCCCTGCCCTCCGCTCTGGTTGGACAACAAGGAACAAGCCTTGGGGAAATGGCTCCCGAGGAAACTGACGTTCGCGACCCTGGGAGGGCAGGGAGGGAAGGCGCACAGCGAGGGTCTCCCTGGAGCCTCGCCACGAGGGGCACGGAGGGACGCGCTGGCCGGGGGAGCAGCAGGCCCGAGCCTGTGGCTGCTTCTCCTCGGGAAAGAAACCAACCTATCAAGGCTTGTGAGGTGCTGTGGGCGCTGCTGCCGTCATCTGCAGTTCCAGGCGAGGGGACGAGCTTGCAGACCTGAAGTTGTGGCCGGGTGGTAGCTGGGCTGAGTGGTGGCGTGGCCGGCTGGTGGTGTGGCCGGCTGGTGGCGTGGCCGGCTGCCGCGGGTGGTGCTGGGAGGGGCAGAGAACACGGTGGATGGATAGCTGTGGGCGAGAGAGGAAGGCAGAGGAGGGAAGGGAAGCGGAGTTAAATGCTTGCAGAGGCGCTGGGTGTCTGCAGAGATAGTCCCCCCGGTCCCACGGTGCTTGTAAATTGTCGCCTCTGCCTCCGTCAGCTGGGAGAAGGAGAAGGTGTCGGGCCTCACCCCTCAGTGTTTCTGCGTCCAGAGGGACTCCCTCCCTGCAGGAGCTCGGGGTCCTCCCCGCCTTGTCAGACACTCGGCCCGGCTGGAGGTGCCGCCAGCCCCCGGCTGTGCAGCGCAGGGTCGGAGCTGCCCAGGGGAGACGAGGAGGTGGGGACAGACCTGGGATCTGACCTCTGCTGCCTCCTACGGGCTGGGTGACAGGGCACGCCATGCTCCCCTTGAGCCTCAGTTTCCTCATCTGTCCAGTGGGTATCCTAAGCCTCCCGGGCCTGCTCAGGCCTTGCAGAGGCGCAGGAGAGCAGGATTTCCCGTCTCAGTCTTCGGAGACAGTTGGGAGCCCAGGGCTGCCTGACTGTGAGCAGGCGGCCCGGGCAGGAGGGGCGCCGGCTGCCTGTGTCTCCTGAGGAGGAGGCTCCTGGGGCCAGGACGGAGCACAGGCTGCGAGGCCAACGGGCTTCCCCGGCCCTGCGGCAGGACCTCGGACAAGCCGCTCAGTTCTCCGAGCCCCGGTTTCGGCAACGTCCCTGCTGAGCTACCAGGAGCTGCTGCGGTGCCTGTTTCCTGGTGTCTGAGGTGAGGGAACCTCTCCAAGTTCCCCTTTCTGATCCATTTCTGGAACTTTCCTGGTCTTTCTGGGACTTCTCGGGCCACTGTCCCCCATGTGTGCTCACAGCCTGTGTGGGAGTCGGGGCCTCTTGCTGGTTCCAAGTGAGCTGCCTCGAGGGGAGGCCGTGGTGTCGGGGTGCAAGCCCCTCACCCTCCCGTGCAGCTTCCCAGGGACGGGGGCCGGAGCCCCAGACCAAGCGGCCTAGACTCTGCGATCCCCGTCCCCCACCTGCCCGCACACCCCCTCTAACCCTCGCCCCAGCTTCGCCACTGTTTTCTCTCAAGTTGCAGCAGCCGGAACCCAGGTCAAGAAGTACGCGTATTCAAACGCTACTAACAGCGGCAGTAACGGAATGGGTGTGCCTCCAACCTCGCAGTCCGGTCTGTCCTGGGCCGCCTTTGTCACTCCTCCCTCCGAGGGCACCACGGCTCCTCGGTGCCTCTCACCAGCATGGGCGCCCACGCTGAGCTTGTGCCCTGGAGAACGTGGCCCTGGAGTCAGGCCCGGGTGCAAATGTGGCTTCCACCACTGTGGTCCAGGGGCCTCTGACCCCCCATCGCCAAGCCAGGCCTCAGTTTCCACCTCTGTCACAACTGGAGAGTGGTGATGGCTTCCCACTAGGTGTTGTGCTTCTCGGACGCGGCAGGTCTTACGATTCACTGATGCATCAAGGAGGGCTTTGGGCTACATGGTTGCTCTACCCTCTGCAGAGCCCTGACATTCGTCCTGGCCCCTGCCCTCAGGGAGCTTGTCACCACCGTCAAGGAGGCAAAACAGAGCACACAAGTGACAATGAGGTGGTGACTCAGGTCGCTGCAATAGAAACACAAGGGGACTCAAATTCTACCCTTCCCCCCAGATGCTCACTGCCAAACATGGGAGAAAGGTAATAATAAAATTACTATAGCAGCACACCGTTAATAAATAGTGAGGATAATCTGTTAAGTGATTATTATAGCTAGGAAGTTGGAGAGCTTTGTATGCATGTCCCCAGGAGAAGTGAGGGTCTGGCAGCCCCTGCCTTTACCGGGCCCCTTTCTCCGTGGGAGCCCCGAGGGAGGCCCCCAGCACGGGGTGAGTGGGGCACCCGGCGGCAGGCTGAGTTCCCAGGGTCCAGTCGGCCTCCATCCGGCTGTGTGACTCGGTCAAGTCTATGCCTCTCTGGGCCTCGGTTTCTCCAACTGTCCCCAAAGCCCAGATGACCTCTTGTGCCTTAGTAGCTCAGGCAGCCTTTGTCCTCTGAACCCCATGCTGCCTGGGGGGCCACGCGGACACAGGTGATGCTTGGGGACTCCCCGCCCCTCGCCCACACGCCCTGGGAAGGCCCCCACCGCCACCCGCCCTCCACGCGTGGCTCCCGCCTGCTCCCTTCCCAGAGGTGCGACTCCAAAGGAAGCCTGTCCTTTGTCAGCAGAGCTGCCTCGCCTGACAAAGAGGCTTTCATCTCTGTGAGCGGGACTTCCCGCCGCATCAGCAGAAACTTCTGGTTGGGGAAGAAAGAGGCTCCTGACTCCGGAGGCTGCCTTCCGAGAGCCCAGCCTGCGTCCTCTGGAATGTCAGGGCTGGGGCCGGCGCAGCACCTGGGGTGGCTCAGGGGTTAAGGGCACGGACGTCAGAGTAAAGCAGCCCCAGCTTTGAATTCTGGCTTTGTCACTTACTTGCTGTGTGACCTTGGACCAGTTGCTGAACCTTCATATGACTCAGTTTCCCCAAGTGGAATATGGACACTAATAACAGTATGTAATTAAACCATAGGAATGAGTCAAGAAATCAACGATACCAACCATAAAATACCCTGCACACTGCCCCGGCACATGGGACCATTTTATTGTAATAAACTGATCGCATCAACTGCCCCAAGTTTCCAGTCTTTCCTGCACCTGCATCCTTTGCAACGGGACCTTGCGGTTGCTCTCACTCGATAGGCAGAGGCTATTTCCCCATCCTTTGCTGCTTTGGCCAATAGGATGCGGTAGACGTGATGGTACTCCAGTTCCAAGTCTAGGCCTTGTGTGTTTCCACTAGTTTGCTCCTGCACTTCTGCATTGTCAAGAGAATGTACCGGGCTGGCGGGAGGGTGGAGATGCATGGCAGCCGAGTCCCACAGCTCCCCTAACTGCAACCCAGATCAGACCCCTGCCAAGTGCACCCTGGACACGAGAGCAAGCCCAGCCCAAACCACAGCCACCAAGACCCATAGCCTCGTGAGCTGACTAAATGCGTGTTGCTTTAAGCCACGGACTGTAGGGTGCTTGGTTACCCAACCTTATTACCGCCCTAGATAACTGCTTCAGATATGTGTATGGTTGAACTTAGAGTGACAGAGGGAGCCCTGGGTACCACCTTGCTGTGTGACCTTGGGGAGGTCACATCTTTCTGAACTGTGGACTCCTATCTGCTAAACGTCAGTAATCACACCCCGGGCGTTTGTAGTGACAATCGAGGGAGGGAACCATGGAGTTAGACTGGGGTTTGAACCTCAGTGCCACCTCCTTCTCCCTGCCCAAACTTGACGCGTCTCAGCCTCATTTTCTTCCCTTGGTGGGTGATCCAACCATCTCCCAGGGGTGTGGGGCGGGTTAGAAATTCTACACCAAGGACTGAGTCCAGGCTTGGCACATATTGGGAACTCGTTTCAGTTACCTATTGCTGCATCAGAAAACACCCCAAAACTTAGAGGGTTAAACAACTGTGTTTTATTTTTCTTAGTTCTATGGGTTAATGGGTTGATTTTCCTGCCCCCTGTGTGTTCGGTAGGGAGATGGGGTGGGCGGTGGTGTTTCCGGGAACGCAGACCCTTCATGCTCAGATTGGGAGAGTCCCAGGCAAACTGGGATGTGCTGGTCACCGCCTTGCTGCCTGGATCACTCGTGTAGCCACAGCCGCTGTGGGCGTGCTGGGCTGGGACGTCCAGGGTGGATTTGCCCACGTGGTTGGCAGTTGGTGCCGGCTGTGGACTGCGAGCTTGGCGAGGCTATCTGCCAGGACGTCCGGGTTTTCCTCCACGGCCTGGACTTCCTCACAGCCTGCGGGGCTCAAGGCCGCATTCTGGGGGGGAAGTGTTCCCAGAGGAAAAGCCCCAAGGAGTGAGCACCTATAGAACTTCCTCTGGATTCTGCTTGGCCGAAGCAAGTGGCTTGGCCTGACCCAGAGTCAGCGTGGGAGGGGACTCCATGAGGGCCACGGGGGGCCACCGCTGTGCTGGTCTGCCATAGGCCCGTGGGTAGCGTGAGCCGTTACTGTGGTTAGAATCAGTGTCGTGAAAGGCCTGGATTGATGGTCTCCGGGGCCCTCCCTCCCTCCTGGCTCCCATACCCTGTGATTCGGGAGGGTGAACGACTCGCCCACAAAGGGAGGCCGGGGCAGAGCCAGATAAATCACAGAACTCACATAAGCCTCGGTATTGATAAAATAATCAGCAACGGAGAAACGAACGAAACGTAAAACACTGTGCATCTGAGTACTCGTTAGGAGTTGTAAATGTGGCAGGACCATCGCAGGGCAGGCCGGGCCGGGCCTGCATCATCGCAGAGTGGGGGCTGCAGAAAGAGCCAGAGGGGCCTGGGACCCTGGGGAGACTGTCACACAGACCCTGCAGTGCAGGACCCCCGCCGGAGGGGCCGTGTTTTCACACCAAGAGTGAAGACTGCTTACACACTGAGGCTCGGAGAGCTCAAGTCACTTGCCCAAGGCCACCCGGCTAGGGCCTGGCAGAACGGGGATTCGAACCAGGCCTGTCTGGTTGCAAATCCCAGGTGCATTTTTCAGGCCACACAGCCTCTGGTCTTTATAAAGCTGCAGGGTAGACAGGTGGCGCTCAGCCTGGTGGTTTCCTACAGGTCAGGAATTCCCATTTCCTTGCATCCTTGATCCCAAAGCCCTTCTGACGGGCAGCCTACTGCGTTCTTAAAGTCAGACTTTGGATTAGGGAACAATTGAAGTTTGAGCCTCACCCAAGTGACTGTGTGACTTTGGGCAAGGACCCTAACCTCTCTGGGCCTCCGTCTTCCCAGACAGCCATAAGGGTGAAATGAGAGGACGCATAACGCTCCCTTAGCCAGGTGCCCGGCACCCTGTACACTCTCCACAGTGCTCACTGGCAGCCTGCACGGAGTCACTGTGACCCTACGTGGCAGTAGTGGAAGGGACAGGATGACAAATGACCTCTCTAGGCCCCTCTCAGACGGGATTCCTCCCCCTCCCCAAGGCCCAGGAACGAGGGTGCAGATAGGTCCGCCTCCCCCACCCCCTCACCGCCCGCACCAGCAGCCAGGGAAACTCCAAAGGAACCGGCTGGCCGGCGCATCCGCTGCTGCTTGGTTTCTGGGAAGGCCCCGCGTCCCCCGGAATGTTGACCTCTATTAATGTTGGCGTGTTCAAAGCCTTGTGTTGGCATGCGGCACTCCTCTCCTGTCCCTTTAAAGAGCCCACTGTTAAGTTTCAAAGACCCTTGCTGAGCATGAAGAGCGTCCGGGAGCACAATTCCTCGCGGAGGAATATTCCATCAAACGCCTCGTGATAAATGGGGGCCTGTGCCGCTGCAGACGCTCACTTTGGATGCGAGTGGCCCAGCGCGGGCGGCTTCCCTCGCAGGGATGAAAGGAGATTCATTGCAAACGGAATGCCTGGACAGATAGCCCGAGCGGAGCCCTGTGCACTTCCGCGCCCCTGTCCTCACTGAGCGGGGTCCCTGGCCTGGCCGGAGCTGGTTTGGGCTGGAGGCGGGACAGCTGCTCACCAGGAAGCAGATCGGGGTACAAAGCAGCCCCTGGGTGCCCAGGACAGCTGGGTGCTTTGCATGCTCATCCTCTGTGGCCAGGTGGGACTCACTGTCCCATTCTGCAGAAGAACGTGAGGCCCGAGGGCTTGGGGAAGGTGCCTAAGGTCACAGACGAGGGAAGGGAGCAGAAATTTGACTCCTAAAGGACTCTGTTTGCACCACCCAGAATGTCAGCACTGACTGAACCCTGAAAGGCAAGGAGTACCAACCCTGGCGTTCTACTGCAGGAAAACTGAGGCCCAGAGGGGGGCCTGGGACTTGCCCAAGGTCACACGGCAAATTTGGCAGAGAGCAATTTCCTAGTGACCAACAGAGACACGAAGTGCAGCCGTGGCCCTTGCTGGCACTTAGTAGGTCTAAGTCTGTTTCCTTCCCTCCCTCCCTCCCTCCCTCCAGCCCCGGGGGAAGGGAACTGGAAACCCAGCCAGGCAGCGAGTGGCCTGGGTCACCCAGCTGGCATTGGGCGGTGGTGAGTCTCCCTTCCATACCCGGTGTCCTTCTACTCTGACCGCAAGGCCCGTGGCCGGGGGGGGGGTGGGCAGCTGTGGGGCAGCTCTGGGGCTCAGGCCAGGGCCCCCTGGACAATGTGGGGTTGCTCGGTGCCCCCCTGGAGCCCCAGCAACACTCTTTCTTCCACCACATATACTCTCCCAGCCAGGCACCGCTTCGGGGAGCTGGCCTAGCACTGGCTCGGTAAAGCCCGCAGGATCACACAGGACCCCTCCCCCTGCCCGTCCCCTGCAGGATGACTGTGAGCCCTGTACACACACCCTGGCTCTTTCTTATGCCGTTCTGGGCTCTAATACCTTTCCTCTCCCTCCCCTGCCTAACAAAGCCCTCCCTCCCCTGGTGCAGCACAGTGGTTGCCTCCTCCAGGAAGCCCTCCATGCCCGTCAGCCTGGAATGTGCCCTCCTCTGGGCTCTTGCAGCTCCTGGGGCTGCTTCTCTGGGGAACCCATCACCTGAGCAGTAGGTCCCTGCTCCATTTGCCAGGTGGGACTGTGGGCCCCTTGAGGGCAGGCCCGTCTCCCACTCCCTGAGTACTCCAGGGCCTGGCACACAGCAGGTGTTCTGTAAACAGTTGTCCTGCAGTTGGGGTGTGTGTCTGGGGAGGGGCCTCAGATGCCGGCTGCTCCTTCAGGAAAAGGCCCGGGAGTAATGATTGGGGTGGACCCTTCTTACCCTCAAGGGTCCCGCGGGTCCCCAGGCTCCCCTGAACCCCACTGCAGGGGTCAGGGCCTGGTCCCCAGACACCCCTTCGTCACACCTCTCGAGTTCCCGATCAATTCCTGTTCCTAATGTGCCCAAGGATTGATATTCTTCCTTGGCCTGACCAAAGGCTGGATCGATTCTATCTTAAAGGCACAGGCCTCCCTCCAGAGCTATCAGTGGGCATTTTGCAGAGGAAGTTATTTTTAAAACCACCGCTGTTTGTTTGGTTCTTGACTCGGAAGCACAGGGAGTTCTCGTGCACCGGCCCTGGGCAGGGCAGGCGCAGTGCTCGGCGTTCGGTGTGGGTTATCTAGCTGATCTCTCAATCGCCATTTCAGGTGGGGCTATTAGGAGCCCCCCCCTTGCAGGTGAAGACATCCGGGCTCAGGCTGGTGTGGCAACTGGCCCGAGGCTGCACAGCCCCTGAGCCGCAGAGCTGGGACGCACATGCCTAGTGGGGACCCAACGCAGTTTGGGTGAAACCCCACCTCGCAGGCCCTGTCCCCCCACTAAGGGTCCAAGGTGTCCCCGAAGCCCTCGGTACCCTGCTGCCTGCTGCAATGGAGCCGCCTCAGCCCGAGGCCGGGTCCTGGGAGTGGGTCCCTCCCTTCCCTGCCCTCCCTCGGCCTCCTGCCCGCTTGATTGCAATTAAGGATGAGAACCATCGAATAGGGCGCGATCGGGAACTAATAACCTTATCTCGCCCCAGCCAAATCTGGGGCCCTGCACACCTCTGGCCCATGGCGGGGAGGGCTTCTTTATCAGGCTGCAAGGACGTTCCCTCTTAGACAGATGAAACAATTATTTTGCCTGTTGGCTGCTTCCCGCCCCCACCCCCAGCTGCAGCCGCTGCTGTGAGTGCCCAGTGCCGGCACTGCCTGGAAATCCCTTACGGCCCGGGGCTTCTCTCCAGAGATGCACCCCAAGTTGCTCGTCTGCAGTCTCAGGGCTGGGCTGACTCACGCAATGCATTGGTGCATGCCTCTGTCACCGCGCAAGGAGTGACCATGTTCCCTGGAGTGATGGCACTCTGTCTAGCCTCGGGTGGGGGGTGTGTCCTGGCAAGGGCCACTGCCAGACTGTGAGCTCCCACCTGCAAGGACGGGGCTGGCATTGTGGCATTGGCCTGGCACAGAGAAGGGTCTGAGAACACGAGAAGAGGAGGGAAGAACGGACTGCCTTGCGTCTTCTTTGGTGGCCGGTTCATTTTCCTCTGAACCGTGGTGGGGGAGGGGGGTTCCCTTTCGCCAAGGCGACCCCACGGAATCCTGTCTCACAGGTTGTAGAGAAGGTGGCACTGACGTTGCCTGATGGAAAGTCCCTGCCTCCTTCGCTGACTTGGGCTGGATCACTTGTCATGCTGGGAGGGAACCAGATTCGGTCACGATGAGGAGGAGAGAGACAGCTAAACCCTGCGACAGGGTTAGCAAGTCCCGTGTGCTCACCACCGAGGTGGCTCGATGCCACACACAGAGTGCGGAGACTCAGACAGACCCCGTGGAGTCCTGGCTCTGCCACGTGGAAGCCAGTGTCCTTGGATGAGGGGTTTGAGGTTTCTGAGCCTCAGTTTCCTCCTCTGTGAGCTGGGGATGCTGGTAGCATCTTCACGAGGACCTCGCGAGGCGATTTTGAGAAACTAAATGAGCCGGTCTGTGTGAGTGTGCAGACCCGTGCCGGGCACAGAGTCAAGGTTGGATACATGTTTGTGGTCGATACTTTATTTGATCTTTATGTGAGAGCCCCTGAGAGGTCCCCGGGAAACTGAGGCTTAGCGAGGGGAAGGAACGTGTCCAAGGCCACACCGCTGTACAGGATTTAAGCCTCTAAGGCCTGCCGCCCTGGAAGGGACTGTCTGCCTGTCTTCAGAAGGCAGCGGCCAGGGCTCCGCTCCCCCTCTTCCCTGACTCATCGCGTGACCTTGGCCAAGTCATTTCGCCTGTTTAGGCCTCAGTGGCTCCGTCTTTGAGACGGTCATGTCCTCCTTGCTGAATGAGGGCAGAGAGCCGGACTAATCCAGATGGAGTGGAATCGCCTGGAAGGGGCGTCAGAAACCACCCAGGCTCATTCTGTCCTTTTACGACCTGGTCACTGAAGCCTAGAGGAGAGGAATTTCCAGAATGACACAGCACTTGGGATGGAGCCAGGACCAGAAGTTTCGGGCACCCAGGGCCGGGGCCTAGGAGGTGGCCTCTGGAGGCCATCCCTCTTGCCAAGCAGCCTCTGCATCCTCCCCCCGGGTGCCACCACATCCCGGATGCAGACTCCATCTCAGCCCCTTCTGGTGGGTCTGGCCAGTTAGAAATTGTGCCCTTCTGTCAGGAACTGGGGTTCAGTGTCTGGGCCTCCCCCTCCCGTCCCCACCCAGGGCTGGGTGCACACACTTTGGAGAAGCCAATGTTCTGAGCGGATCATCCTCAGAATGGTGGGCTGACTTGCGGTTTCACCGGGTAATCACCCGCTCCTCCTCCTGTAGATGTGGAAGCATAAAACTGAGAGTGGGGGATGTGTAACAGAGGGAATGGTCTAAAAAATGGCAAAAATACTTTCTGTCTCTTTAAAACATCCTCCATCCTTTTTGAGATCTAAAACCTACACCCCTGCCTCAAGCTGCTGGTTGGGAGGGGCAGGGTAATGTTTTTCGTTCTTTATGATCCAGGAGATGGCTCAGCAGTCCCAGGCCAGAGCCAACCCTCCAGGTGGGCACAGGTGGGCGGAGGTCACAGGCTTTGTTTTTGGCAGAGTCGGGACATTAGAATAGTAACCACAACAGCCAAGAACTGAGGTCCCTCCCTGGAGGAGCTTTGCATTTCTGCTGATGTTCAGGACAAATCTGGATTTTGACACGAGAAGGTCTACCGTTTTCCCTCCTTTGCTGGCAAAGTAATAAACTCTTTCCTTCTCCTCAAACGTCTTGTTCCCGTTTTTCTGACGCAGCCTCGAGGACAAGTGCTGAGCTTTCGGTAGCGATAGGAGCTGTCTTATCTTGGGGGGCGAAGGAGGAAGCACCTTTGGGGCCTGCAGGACCCCTGTTGACCTCTGCCCCCCAGTCTCAGGAGCTTTGGGAAAACGCTGTGGAAACCGGCCCCATTTGGCAGTGGGTGGGGACGACGGCAGGGATCCCACCGGAAGCGGGAGAAACTTCCTGGAAGTAAGTGATGGCTGCCCGATGCCGAAGGGGTCCGGATCCCATCCCGGGAGATTGGTGCTCCACCTGCTGGGGCCTGGTTGGTGTTCCTGTGGGACTACTGATACCCCAGAAAGTGAAGGCCCCAGGAATGATATTTAAGGACTACTGGGACCCCAAGCTCTGGAAATTGTGATTGTAGGACTGTCAGGTGCCCAACAGTACTGCTATTTTAGACATACTGAGACCCCAGCTCAGGAAAGTGACCCCCCCACCCCGAGTCCCGTGAATTCAGACGATCGATTCTCAGCCCTGGCTGCACCTGAGAATCATCTTTGTGCTTTGAAAACTCTGCTGGGCCCAGGGCCTCCCTCCCAGAGATTGACTTAATTGGCCTGGGCTGGGGCAGGTAGTTTAAAAGGTTCTCCAGGTGATTCTAGTGTGTGGTCAGGAGCCGGGAAGCAGCCACGCGTGGGGCAGGGTGAGTGAGCTGCTGTACCCTGCTAGAGGTGCTGAGATGGGGGGAGGCAAAGACACCCCTCGGGGCTCCCAGCAGGAGCCACCCCTAGACTCAGGGCTGGGCAGGCTGGGAGCTGCCGCTTGGAGCTACCAAGGTGGCTTCTCTTGGAGTCTGGCACTGCTAGGGGGTCTGCTCGTTCATCACCACCTGTGGTCACCAGACACATGCACGGGGGTGTCTAGCCACAGGGTGACCGAAGCAGACGGAGCTGCCTGCCTTGGGGAAGGCCATGCGCCAGCACAGCAGGGTGTGGTCCAGAGGCACCTGGCAACCGAGGGCCGCTCTGTTCACACTGCGGCTGTCAAGGTGGTGGAACCTAGGCGCTGGGGCAGGCGCGGGGTCGGGGCTGGGCAGGGGCAGCGGGTAGGCTCCCAGTCCACACTCTGGGCATGTTCTCCAGGAAGGGAGTCAGACTGTTTCCTCTTGGCAGACCTTGGTCAGCTTCTAGGTGACAGGCACCTCGGGTCACCCAGTCCAACCCTCTGTCTCCAGCAAAGATGACAGCAGCCACCGCCATCCACCCCGAGCCTGTCCCCTCTGGTGGGTCTGGGAGCCCCTCCGTCGAGGTCTCTGCCCGGCCTGTTCCTTCGTTGGCTGAGTCTCTCTTTTTGCTCATCTGTCTCCTGTTTTCACTCTTCCTTTCTGCTGTTCTCTTTCTCCTTTCCTTGCCGGTCTCCATCGTCCAGGCGCGCAGTCAGAAGCCCCGGCCCCCTTGGGACGTTGGGATTTCCTCCAGCTGCCCCTCCCTGGGAGGCACCTTCCAGGCTGGGTTTCTCTGTTCTCACGGCATCGCCTTCCCTTTGATGGACATTTCCACGCCCGGAGCTCCAAGAGCCCTTTGGCAACTCCTCGACTCACCTTCCTCCCTCTGCGCGTGGACACAAAATCCCCTCCCTGGCAGGACACCCGGAGCGGCTGGAGCACCCTGCCAGGGTGTGGCGAGGCCGGGGGCTACGCAAGGGTCAGAACCCCTACTGCACAGGTTTCAGTCTTGGTCGAGTCAGGAAGCCGGGTCCTCGAGACCCGTTGGGGTAGTGGCTCTGGTTCTTCCTCTGACACATCAATTTGGTGAACATTTATTGGGCTGCCTGTGGCATTTTGGGCACAGGGTAGAAAGAGAAATAATCGCAGTCTTCACCCAAAGGAGTGAAGCTAATGTAAAAGGTGCCATTCGCCCACCCTCCTACCCATTCATCAGTCATTCATCTCGCCAGTCATTCAGTAAACAGCGGGCACCTGCGATGTCACAGTCGCATAGTCACACAGCCAGGCCTCGGGGATACAGGAATAAACCTGGGACAGTCTCGGCCCTCAAAGTCACCCCCTAGTGGGGAAGACAGACAAGCAGGAAGACAACTGGGGAGCTCTGAGCTCAGCTCTCAGCAGATTCCGGGGCTGGGCCGGCTGGGCGAGGACATCCCCGCAGCCCTCGGCTCTGCCTGGCTCGGAGCGGCCCCAGGTCGGAAGGGGTCCGTGGTCCTGGCGCGCTGCTAAGTCCCCCTGAGCTGGGAAAGGCTAGGCGTTGCAGACCGGAGCCGGCCATAGGTGTGCCCCTAACACCTTGCTGCTGTGGTGTGTGAGCATGCAAACCGTCTGCCGCGGGGGAGGGGAGGAAATCCATTTCCCAGCTAGGAAATTATTGAATATTTAGGAGCCGGAGCAGATCGTTTAGAGGGGAAATGAATTTCTCCGGCTTCCTCTGGCCGAGATAAATCAGCCCGGATGCTCTTGTACTTTCATTTGCCCCCGCGGAACGGGTCAGGATGGGTGTTTATGCAGCGCTAAAGTAATCGTTCTTCCAGAAGTGGTAGCAATCGCTTCCACGGCCATCGCTCCCTCTTAATGTTGGTGCGCTGAGCCCCGTCGGTCAGCCCCTTCCTGCGCGCGTCCCTGGGGCCTGGAGCCCGGGAAGGGCCGCTGCCCGTGGGTTGTTTATGGCGCCGTTTCCCTCCTGACGGTTGGGGTCTCGCAGGCTTGACGGGGCACGGAGCAAGCTCCAAGCCTCAGCCAACAACAGTGGGAGACCTAACAAGGCGCTGGGTTGGGCCAAGGGTCTGAACTGTGAGGCAGGAGGATTGAGGGGTGCCGGGTTTAAGTTAGACATAAGGAAGGACTTCCCCTGTCAGCAGGTGGTTGTGGTTGGTCAGAGCAGAAGAGACCCTCACCTACGGAGAATGGAGGCAGGGGAGGGACCAAGTGCCCTCTGAATCCTCAGTGACCTAGGATTCTGGGATGCCCAGATGACCCGCCTCTGCCTGTGCCGGAAGCTTCTGCCTTGGCGCTGGGCACTAATCAATCTCCCCAATAGCGCTGCGCCCAAGGGCTGCCCAGCTGCGCCCTGGGCTTGTCTGAGAAAACCCCTCACGTGCTGGGTAAGGTCCTCGGGTCCTTCCCCACCCGCCCCCTGAGCAGAAAGACATTAAAACGTCCGTGCCCTGAAACAAGAGCCCAAACCCCAAATCCCAAAGCGCTGGCTTTTCTTCACCCTCAGTTCCACAGTTGGGGACACGTCCTTCCCAACAGCGACAGGGTCAAGGAGAAGGGAAGACAGCAAAGGGCCACCTGGGCCAGCTGTCCACGTCCACACCGAGGCATAGAGGAGGAGTTGGGGGGCAGGAGTGGGGGGCGTCACCTCTCCCCAAGGCGAGACCCCTGCCCGCCGTCCCTGCGGTGGCCTCACACACCCTGCCCTCGCTCATTTCCGGCCTTTGGCATTCTAGGACCACACTCGTGTGACCCTGGGCTCCTGGCACAAGGAAGGGCCTGGCACGGGGTGGTTTTCTGCAAGAGGCTGAACAGAGGCCTGTTGGTTACAAGAACAGGTTTGCTGATCATTCAGGTCCGGATTCAAGTCCCGGCTTTGTTGTTTCCTCACCATAGGCAAAGTTTGGCCCCACTTGAGCCTCAGTTTTCTCATCTGTAAAATGGGTATAGAGTTAGCACCCTAAGGATGATGGAAGATGCTTCGTGTAACGTGCCTACCCCAGTGAAGGCTGTGGAACTTGTTTTTCATTCCTTCCTGCATTCCTCTGATAAGATGTAATTAGGGACATCGACATAATCGTGCACTCAATCTCAAGCTGATAGGAGGCTCTGGAGAAAACTCTGCAGCCTTTTTTTTTCTTTAGACTCTTAAGAGTCTCAGTGACGCAGCTGGACCGCCAGCTCCGTGGACAGGAGCCTTGACGGGCTTGCTCACAGCTGTGTCCCTCCCTGGTGCCCAGCCGAGGGCTGGCGCACAGTAGGTGCTCTCGGCAGCTGTGGGAAGAATGAATACGGCCGAGGGTGCTGAGACAGGGCCCTCTCCCGTGGGGAGTGTAAGAGGCGGACAGCTGAGCGGTGGCCCCCGCCCCGGCCCCGCCTGTCCTCTGGCTCCGGTCCGAGCCCTGACCCCTTGTCTCCCCTTCCCCAGCAGCCTGAGAGCCGATGGCCCAGTTTTCTACACCGCTGTGTTGCACCACGAATTAATCTCAGGTCAGCCAGATCCCATTTGGTTCCTGAGTTAAAAAAAAAAAAAAAGGTGTAATTAAAAAACAACAACAGAACAGAAGTTCCGCCATCACAGTTGATTTTTCACACAGGCTGGTGATGGGGGAGCTAGTGCAGCCCTCGTGATTCTGGGTCCTGCACCGCGCAGGGAGCGGGGGGTGGCCCTGCGTGTGGTCCCTGGAGGGACGCTAAGGCTGGGTGTGCCCCCACCCCGGGGCAGATCTCGCTGGCCTCGTGGCTGGGCTGACCACTTAGTCCGTCTTCTGCGATGCCCAGTCTCTGGCCAGCTTTCTGCGGTCTCGCCCTGCGCTCCTCGATCTGAGACCCGCCGCAGCTCCTCAGCCCCAGCCCCCTCCTGCAGACGGCTGCCCACCTGCCCTGCCACGTGCCAGCGTGGGGCTGGGAGGGGCCCTGACAAGCCCAGGCTCCAACCTCTCACGACAGCCAATGCTCACAGCTGCCCGTTAATGCGCACCTACTATGTGCCCGCCTCTCTTCCTTCTCACGGCACTGAAGTGGGTGCTGTTATGCCCCACCCCTGTCTTTTGAGACAGAGTCTTGCTCTGTTGCCCCAACTAGAGTGCAGTAGTGTCACTGTGGCTCATTGCAGCCTCAAACTCCTGGCCTCAAGTGATCCTCCTGCCTCGGCCTCCCAGAGTGCTGGGATTACAGGCAGGAGCCACTGTGCCCAGCCATGCTCCCCTTTTGAGGAAACTGAGGCGTGGAGAGCTGAAGCGCCCTGTCCGAGGGTAACAGCTGGGAGGGGTTAAGCTGGGGACGACTGTGCGGGACCCCGTGCTGTGTACAAAAGCAGGCCAGGCCAAGCCCCTGATTTCAAGCAGTTCCTAATCAGGGCAAACCGTGAGGCAGGCTGGCTGCATGGTTGGATGGACAGAGAGAAGCCAAATTTGGGGGCACATAGGAAAGCCGGTACTGAAGAGAGGTTGCACAGTGGACCTCTTCATCCTCAATTTGCTGGGTGGCTAGTGAGCAGGTCTCGCTGGCCCTGACACCAGCTTGCTGTGTGACCTCGGCGATCCACCGAACCTCTCTGAGCAGAGTGGCGCCGTCTGTGAAGTGAGTGTTTAGATGCCACAGTATCTAAATTCCCAGTGGGCTGCAGTGTTCTCTGATTTTCTAAATCTCTAAACCTCATAGTTTAGAGCCACATGCAACCTGGAAAGCAGAGGTAGTAGTTGCGTGGGTGGTGGGTGAAATTTTAATTCTGACTTGCTGAAATTCTCTAAGAGTAGCAATTACAAGCCGGCAACTGGGAGTTAGACGCAGGTATCTTTTGTGTATGCCTATACGTATTATTTTTTTTCTTAATTAGCAGCCAGCATTTACAATCAGGTGATTTTTCAACTTCCCTTGGAAAGGGCAACGCAGGATCCCACTCCTAGCGTAGCGGCGAAGGGCCCAAGCTTGGCATCTAGCTGACACGTGCCAGGTTCAAATCCCAGTGTTGCCATTTTCTAGCTGTGAGTCTTTGGGGGAAATTACTCAGCCTCTTAGTGCCTCAGTTTCCTTATCTGTGAAATGGGGATGATAACATTACCTGCTAGGGCTGCCATAACAAAATACCACAGACTGGGGAGCTTAAAACATCAGAAATGTATTTTCTCACAGTTCTGGAAGTGGAAGTCCAAGATCAAGGTGCCGCCAGGGTTGGTTTCTCCCGAGGCCTCTCTCCTTGGCTTGCAGAGGGCCGCCTTCTTGCTGCGTCCTCACGTGGGCTTTTCCCTGTGCACGCACGGTCCTGACGTCTCTCGCTCTTCTCATAGGGCGCCAGCCACGCTGGACTAGGGTCCCACCCTTATGGCCTCATTTCACCTTAATCACCCCCTTCCAGGTCCTATCTGCAAATGCAGTCACATGGGGGTTAGGGGGTCAAAGTATGGATTTGGAGAGGGACACAGTTCAATCCACAGCACTGTGTCGTAACAATCGGCCCGAGGCTGAGTAGCAGCTACGTGCTCAGGACCGGAGATATACATATATTTTCTCTGTTCCTGACAGTCCCAGTGAGGTCGAGCAACCTTCATGGTTTGCCTGGGACTTGGGTTCCTGGGACGGGAGACTTTCAGTTTTAAATCCAGGCAAAGCAGCAAGAATCAGCCACTCCCACCCTGACCACAGCCCACTGCCTTCATTTATTTACCTGCTGAGTTTTGCCTCTGCCTGGGAGTGACGCCGGCCCCTGGGAGGCCGGTGCAGATGGGGGAGGACGTGCCCCTGGTGCTTCAAGGCACCGGCGAGTGACCTGGCCGAGGGAGGGCGAGGACACAGCCGTGCGGGGGCCCGGCACGAGCCTGGGCTGCCGAGGGTTAACCCTACCTTGAGAAAGAACACCCAGGGAGCCAAGGGAGGGAACCGGCTCAGGCATTATCATGATTAATGTTATTTCAAAGACTTAATTTTTCCCCCGTTCAGGAATGTTTGTGTGCTATCGCAGGGCTCTCTCTTGATTCTCAGTGTCCTTGCCCGGGAGCAATTTGGAGCAAGGTCACCGTTCACCAGGCGGCCCCTGTGAGGCTGGGGGCTGCACACAGCAGGCGGCGGGTGACGCAGGAGCCGATGCTTGGGGCCGGGCACTCCCTCGTGGCACCCCCCACCCCCCAGGGGCAGACAGAGGCTCGGCCAAGCTGGGTGTGGAAGGAGTCTGGGCTGAGGAGCCACCTTGGCTCTGGCTCTACCCCTTGTCGGCTGGGGAACTTCTCCCAGTCTCAGTTTACTCCCCTGCAGAGCGGGGACAAGAATGGTGCCTCCTCTTCCGGATGGTGCAAGGACACGTGTGCAGGCCCATGACCTGGGCGGGGCAGTGAGACGGGCCCTCAGGTCCCCGGGCCGTGCCCGCGCCGCCGGGCCGTGGGCCGCGTTCTGAAAGGCAAAGGTTGTGAAGGTGAAACGCGATGCGGATTCTTAGCATCCCAGGGAGCGCTCGAGTGTATGCTGCTTGTCCTTGTCACCACGGCTGTCCCCATCATCACCACCGTCCACCTTCATCATCTCCACCACCGGCGTCGTCATCTTCTCTGTTATCATTGCTGTCGCCCGCACTGTCTTCACTGTGGTCAGCACCGTGCTCAGACCCTGCCTGTCCCCTCCCCCATCCGCTCTGCAGAGCGGCGACCCAGACTCGGAGACGGTCCGGGACTCCCAGCGGGCAGCATCACGCAGCAGGGAAGCCGTCGGGCTTCAGGGCGGCTGTGCGGAAGCGAGCGAGGCCTGCGGCTGGAAGGCAGGTCCTGGCGCTGTACCCGGCTCGTGAAGCCTGTGAATTTTCTAGATGCAAAGGGCCTTGGAGATTATCCATGCCAACTCATTTCTCCGACATTTGGGAAACTGAGGCTGGCGGGGCAAGGACAGTCAAGGGTGTAGATATTGGCGCTGGACGGTCCTTGCCTTCAAATCTCTACTGCATCGCTTGCTGCCTGGGTGACCTTGGGCGAGTCACTTCAGCTCCTGAGTCTCAGTTTCTTCATCTGTAAGATGGGATGTGGTAGCCAGTTTCCAGGAGGGCTGCTGACGCTTCTCATCTGCGGGTATTTGCACCCTGGTTCGACCTCCTCCCACACCGTGCCAGGGTCTGTCTGTGTGACAACACAGTATGGCAGAGCTGCTGTTTTCCCTTTGGAGGCCAGGAGGCTAGTGATCAGAGGTGCCGTGGCTTCTGTCGTGGGGTCTCTGTGTCTCTCTCTGATCATTTGCTCCAAGGGAAGTCAGTTCCATGTCCTGAGACCCCCAGGCAGCCTGTGGAGAGGCCCACGCGGCAAGGAACTGGTGTCTCTGGCCAACAGCCAGGGAGGGGCTGAGCCTGCAGCGACCACACGGACGAGCTCGGAAGCGCATCCTCCGGCCCCAGTCAAGCCTTGAGGTGAGACCACAGCCCCGCGCCAGGTGAGAGCAGAGCGCTCAGATTCCTGACCTCCGGAAGCTGCGTGAAATACTAAATGTTCTTTTAAGCTGCCAAGTTTTGGGGTAATTTACTATATAGCAGTGGATAGATAACGTGTGGGGTATCTATCTTGTAGGTCTGTTGTGAGGATCACGTTCACGGAAGCACTTTGCACAGTGCGTGACGCATGTTGAAGGCTGCGTGAAAGTCACAAAACAGTGGCGGCATAAATAGTGATGTCATCGACAACCCCCAGGGTCATGTGGCCAGGCTGTGACGGGGTCCCGTGATT